>JAFMTH010000019.1:103650-187741 GCA_020921065.1 Vaccinium darrowii | reverse complement strand
ATAATTGTTAGGGTGCATGGCGACCACCCCACTTGACATGACTTGCTAGCTAGATCCATCCTTCGTATATAATCAGATGACGTGAAGTGAGAAAATTTCTCCGTTGGATTGAGATTTGAGAAGGACACTAGAGATCGAATGGGAAGACCTGACTAGCGTACATAGCACGGCGATTCCATGGATTTTTTTTTTTGTGGCTTTTAGGAAGACCGAAAACGACTATTAGGACACAGCTTTCCAAACGTCCTAGTTGGGTTGGAATCATACTTTTATGTGTGATCATTTGTAAGTTGTAACTTTCAAAACGTCCAAGTTCACATTTAACAATGAAAATGCTAAATAACAAAAGAGCATAAATAGTTGGACACAACTAAAAGAAATACATAAGTAAATGCCCTGGAGGTTTAACTGGTGGGTCTCGATACTGTCTCAGAATTTACTACTATGCTCCACAACTAAGTTGGAAAAAAATGTGGATGAAATCCGTAAAGGGTGGAAAGCTTAGTGAGTCATGCTAAGGATGACGCTTGAAAACTTTTCTCTAAGCTCTAAGCTGATCCGAGCAGGGTCACATGGTATCTCCTATTAAGTTTCTAACTTTTACACACACAAACCCATATTCAATACCTTGCACCAGCAAATTAACACCTCACCTCCACTCCATATCACAACTCATCCACCCAAAACTTAAGTCCATCTAAACATGTTCGTCCAAAAACAGCTCCAAACAGGCTGATAGGCTCGTCGCGGCTGGTTTGTAAAACTATGCTCATGAGGCTAAACGAAACAAATGTCCAAATTTCTATCCACCGAGCTAAACCAAAACTTAAATCACTTGAGTCTAGGTTGACCTAATTACAAGTCAAAATTAAAACATTATTTCCACCACTAGCGGAAACAAATGTTTCCTCCAAATTAATCATAGATGTCCGTGTGATTGGGTAGTCAATTGGTAGTCAATATGATTGTGTACTATGCAATCACACGGACCGCTGTAATTGATTTTGAGGAAACATTTAATTTGTTTCCACTGCCGGCGGAAGTAACTTGTTCTCTTTTTGAAATTATGATAACCAAAATTCAGAAATTTTCTCCCCTACGCGAGATTACCGATTACCACTTTTCCAATCAATCAAACAAATCAAGCCTGGAGTTTTCCAATATTGGATTTGAGTAAAAAGTTCTACACAGTTGTTCAGAAAGAAAAAGACTTTTTGGCTACGTACCAAATTTCGCCAATCAAACAAATCAAGCCCGGAGTTTTCCAATATTGGATTTGAGTAAAAAGTTCTACACAGTCGTTCAGAAAGAAAAAGACTTTTTGGCTACGTACAAAATTTCGCCAATCAAACAAATCAAGCCCGGAGTTTTCCAATATTGGATTTGAGTAAAAAGTTCTACACAGTTGTTCAGAAAGAAAAGACTTTTTGGCTACGTACCAAATTTCGCCAATCAAACAAATCAAGCCCGGAGTTTTCCAATATTGGATTTGAGTAAAAAGTTCAACACAGTCGTTACGTACCAAATTTCGCCAATCAAACAAATCAAGCCCGGAGTTTTCCAATATTGGATTTGAGTAAAAAGTTCTACACAGTCGTTCAAAAAGAAAAGACTTTTTGGCTACGTACCAAATTTCGCCAAAATGTTTTTTTTTTTTTATAATAAATTTAGTCTTGCACTTTAGAAGGTAGCTACAGCTAATCACATTTGAATCGAAGTTGATTATTTCAATTCAGCAAATTAATGTTACAGCTAATACCCCTGTCCAGCTCATTCGATGTGCAATTGAGACATTTTGTTCTGTTTAATACTGTAGAAGACTTTTATGTGAAGAATACGAATTTCATTTGATTCCCTCGTAACACAATGAGTCGATATTCTCTCAATGCCCACATCTACTTGTCAATAAAGGAGGCTCGTACGAACTAGCTGTTGGAAAAATTACAGCGGCAATCGTAATTCCGAAAACAATTACTTCTGATATATATAAACATGAACAGATTACAATAAAATGAACATGAAATTTACAGAACTGGAAACACATAAACTGTAACACAGAGATACAAACAGTGCTGTAAGCCAAGTCGTGTGTAACCACACTCTCCTTAACAAAGATTCGCCGCCTACCGTGGGTGTTGTAGGTTGAACCGACGTCTTCGTCCCAGGATACAACGGCAAGAAACCACGGCCGACAGAACACCTCTATCGACTGCCTTGGCGAACTGAAACTTTCGTCTGTCGCTCTCTCTCAAAACACTATTTCGGGAGTACAATATGATGCTCGAATTTCTGGTGATGAAACCAATTGGCAAAGCTGCCAATTTATAGCTGAAGGAGGAGCTGCAGCATTGAAGACGGGAATCAATGGGGAGCCTCCCCAATGAATACGGGAACAAATGCAGAAATCAAAACTCCCACGAATTTATGTAGCATTTGAATTCTCTGCAGCAAAACTGATACAGAAATTTGATTGCCATCATGTCTCATCATGGAGGGGTGTAAATATCGCATTAACTAGCGGTTTTGATCACGCGCATCTCTTACTTCGTGGGGTCCCTTCGGTTGCCTCGTAAGACCCTCCGAATGCCCCGTTTCATTCACACCGAATTTCCAACACTAGCGTGATCAAATCCATTTTTCCGTCACACAAAGATAATATTTTTTTTAAGAGCAAAGCATAATATTATTAACCTTTGATAAAGATACAAAGACTAATAAAAAAGAGGGCGTGAAGACAAAACCATGGCCCCTTTCCTACAAACCACAATTTTTTTATTTTTTTTGAACAGTAGAATTTTATAACCTTTGAAAATGAATTACAAAGATTAAGGGATCCAAGCAATGAGGCATCAAGATGAAGAAGAGGCAGACCCACAAAGAAGACTCCCCTCACATCAAAAGACACCTGCCGCTAGAAACCAATAGCTCATAGATATTGGCATCACAACGAAAGTGAAATGTCCCAACTAGGTTGGCACCCAACACGTTTGACAATCATATGCCACATGAGGTCAAGAGAGGAGTGGATGACAAGAGATCAACCTAACTCCATCAAAGAAAGCTAAACAATATGTAATAAAACACAATCCAAACTTCAGCTAGAATGATCAGACCACCAAAAGATGAAAATGCTACCATCGGTCCGAGATAATGAAATTGGTAAGTCACCAGACTTGATGGCATAGGGCAACCATGAAGAAAATCTTGCCGCTGATAAGTCACACAAAGATAATCTATTATTAGAAGACATGCATTTTTTGAATTGCGGAAAGTGGACATGATGTACAAGACTATAAGAAGTTGATAGATCCTCTTGAAATGTATTCAGAATGTTAGGACTTGTTGAGTTTGCTGATA
This sequence comes from Vaccinium darrowii, assembly GCA_020921065.1. Classification (NCBI taxonomy): domain Eukaryota; kingdom Viridiplantae; phylum Streptophyta; class Magnoliopsida; order Ericales; family Ericaceae; genus Vaccinium; species Vaccinium darrowii. The sequence continues at coordinate 184,384 of JAFMTH010000019.1, read as the reverse complement.
ACGCTCCGAACGTTCTTGAATTTGAGAAACTTAACAATGAAACAATTCCTGTCCTCAGTCCTCACTGTAAGTCCTGTTTAGCTAATTTTTCCCCCCAAAAATTTTCAACATACGTTAAGCTAAATGCTAATATTATTCACGCAGTTGAGACGATGTTGAGATTTCACAAACTTGAAATTTCACAATCTTTTTGTTCATAGTTCGGTCCCCACGTTCACAATCCGTCCTTGCTTCACAGCACAACTCCATTCTTTTGATGGCTTTTGTCACCTTGTGTATCTTTATCACCACTCTCTCACACTGCGTACTCACGGACTTGGGGTTGCTGCTGTGTAGCCCCCTGCACAGCAGCGTGCTGTGCACCCCGTGGCGCAAAATTTTTTTGACGATCGGAGACGTTCACCATGTAGAGCTTGTCAAGTACTACAAGTGTACCAAAAATCAACTCAATCGGATATGGTTAAGTGCCTCATCGGAACACAAATAACTTGAAAAACATAGGTTCAGCGGTTTTGTTCCAGTGTTTGTGTTCCATTTTTTTCAAGGTATTTGTGTTCCGGTGAGACACTTAACGATATCCGATCGAGTTGATTTTTGGTACACTTGTAGTGCTCGACGAGATTTACGCAGTGAACGTTTCCGATCGTCGAAAAAATTCCAGAGCGTCTGCACCATGGGGTGCACAGCACGCTGTTGTGCAGGGGGCTGCACAGCAGCAACCCCAAGTCCCGTACTCAACCAATTCTCTTTTTTCTGAATTGCTGCCAGCTTTTGTTCTCTATTCAAAGGATATTCAGTAAATTATTGTCTTCTTTTGGAGGCATGCTACAATGTACACCCCTCTTTTGGGCCCAAAAATTAGATTTTGTGACAACAAATATGAGTTTTTCTAGGGTCAAATATGAGATTTTGTGGCTGAAAATATGAAAGGGCACACCGTATGCAACTTTGACCAGATCAACGGCCGAGATTGCGCCACATATGCAAAAGGTGACCCCTATACCGGTCATCTTTCTCTCATATGGAGAGCCAAAAAAAATCATAAAACCTTGGGTGATCTCTCATATAACGTTTTGGGTTTAAAAAATCTCATATATGAAGCCACGAATGCTCATAAAATTACCACAAAAATTCGAAAGAGCCACAAAATGTCATATTGGCAAAAGTCAACCTCATAAAACCTGCCACGAAATCTCATATGATAGTTTTGGACTGTAGTGAAAATGTGATACATATTGTGTGTATATATATTGATGTGACATGTCTCATATAAGGTGCCACAGAAATACATATTTTAGCCTACATTGAGTCATATATGAGATTTCTCATATACACTTCGAAGAACACTCATATAAAAAGTCATTTGATATGAGAATTTTTGGTTTAAAAAATGAGTACTTGTGGAGGAACATATGAGTTTTTTGTGGACCACTACAGTCCAAAAATATTGTTGTGTGTTGATAGTGACATGTCTCATATGCTTACCCACAAAAATAAATATAAGCACGAAATCTCATATACTCAGCCACACATTCTCATATAAAATTTATTAACAACTTTTGGACTGTAGTGGACCACAAAAGTCTCATATTTTCTTTCACAAACACTCATTTTGAAAGTCACAAAATCTCATATGGATTTTTTTTTCAAGCGGTGGGCCCGGTGACCAACCGGTTGCCATTTTTTTTGATTTTTTATTCCAAAATTTTCTCATATGTATATGAGATTTTGTGGTCCTTTTTATTGGGTTTTGGTGTTCCAATATTTATTTTTGTAATTTCCAATATGAGTGTTTACTTTCGTCAATATGAGATTTTGTGGACTTATAAAGATTTTGTGGCTATATATACGAATTGCACACCATATGCCAAAAGGTATGGTGCACACCGTAGCATTACTCCTTGTTTTGTTGTTCTTTCTGTTTTCCTATTGTTCCTTCGGAGAGTTCTAGGGTACACACCCCCTAAAAACCACTTTTTATGAAACATGTGGTCGTCAAATATGAGATTTTGTGGTTCCAATTATTAATTTGTGTGGCTAGAGGTATGAAAAAGTGCACTGTATGCACCTTTGACCAAATGGACGGCCGAGATTGCGCCACATATGCAAAAAGTTACCCCTGAAACCGATCATTTTTTATCTCATATGAAGACCCACAAAAAATTATAAAAGACCAGGTGAAATCTCATATGACGGCTTTGGCTTTTCGAAATCTCATATATGAAGCCCCAAATTCTCATAAAAAGTACACAACAAAGCCACAAAATCTCATATGGCAAAAGTCAACCTCATAAAAGTACCCCAATAATCTCATATGACGGTTTTGGACTGTAGTGAGAATGTGATACATATCGTGTATGTATATATTGACATGACATTTCTCATATAAGGTGCCACACAACTAAATATTTGAGCCCATATTGAGTCACCTGGAAATGTGACCAAAAAATCTCATATTTCCTTCCAAGAAAACTCATTTATAAAGACATTTGATATGAGACTTTGTGGTATGGGAAAAGAGTCTTTGTGGAAGATTATATGAGTCTTTTATGGACCACTATAGTCCAAAAAATATTGATGTGACATAGACGTGATATGTCTTTTATTATTATATATTGAGTGGCATGTCTCCTTTATTTATATGTATTGATGTGACATGTCTCATATAAATAGCCAAAAAATATATATCGGAGACCATATTTAGTCATATTCTCGAATTTTGTATATTGGCCCACAAAATCTTATATATGCAGCCACATATCTCATATAGACATCCAAAAAAATTATTTATGGTTTTTTGGACTGTAGTGGACCACAAAACTCTCATATATTCTTTCACAAACACTCATTTTCAAAGCCACAATAGTTGTTTGAAATTTTGGACCGTAGTGGACCATGAAACACTCATATATTCTCCCTCAAACACTCATTTCTCAAACAACAAAATCTCATATCGATTATTGAATACAAAAATTCATACTTTGAGCCATAAAATCTCATAACCAAATCCATACAATATTATATAACAACTAAGGCAACATAAGTCCTTCTTAAATACTGAAATTTTATATTCTAAAATATCGGAAAGGATATTATTCGATGCAACTATGTACGGGATATAAGTAATACAAAATTATTTCAACAATCGAGGCCGTTGATTTTGTTGTTCTTATTAATTAAATCATACTCGTACAAATTTAGTCCTCTGTGAGGGCCCAAACTGTTAGAAAAATCCGCAATCGAGGAAAAAACCCTTATTTGGATGATACTTTTTGTCCGATTAAATGTCTATCTTTACACGGTCAATTTTATTTTCGGTACGAATGATGTTCTCCATGATATGTAAAGGATAGATGGTTCTGATCGCCAAAAAAAAACTTAGGTGGTTCCCGGGTTGTCTAATATAAGTCTTTAATGATTTGGGATCCATCCGATGACGTGATTGCCGATATCCGAGATGTCCAATTTTGGTGTTGATGGCATAATCAGCGAGACATCTCATCGTAACGGTTCAGATCAATCATTGTGAAAATTGACTTGGTAATTACCTTTAGAATCTATACGTTCAATGTACTTGTTAGCCAACTAAGTCTTGTGTTTTTGTTGAATGTTAAGTAGTCATAGAACCGCGACACAATTACGTCGATCGAGACCGTTCATTATGTTTTGCATATTCATTAAACCACTGTCCTAAAATTTTGGCATGTTCGGGTCTAGAAAGGTCCTTGATCAGGACGCGATTTGATTGAGGAATAACTTTTTACGTCCGATTAAGTGTGTTGTAATACTCTTTTTACTTCATTTTTTTGTAAGAATGATGTAAAACATGTAATATAAATATAGATGGTTCCCGATCACAAAAAATATTTCCGGTGGGGCCCAATCGGCACATTGTAAGAATTCAATGCATTGGGATGCCTTAAACTAATGCGTTAAATATCCTATGATCACATAATTGTCAATATTTGATGATCTCTGATTTAGTACCGCAAATGGAATTTTGAGGATGAAAATTTCTCACGGTTCAGATCGATCATTCCAGAAATATTTTTAACGACTAAGTTTAGAATTTGAACATAACGATTCTGCGAGACGGGAATAGTTAATTTTTCCCAAAATTTCTAATTTTTACCGCCAGTGTGTTTTACCCCAACACACTTTTCACCAAAATTTCTATACCTGGGCCCCAGTAGCACTTTACAGATAAAAAAGGATTCAAAATGGGAAAATGCAGATCACCAAATTTTGAAATTTCACAAAAATGTGGGGGCCCAAATGTGCGGGAAGGGGGAGAGCGAGACAACTAAAGTAGCGACGGGAACCTCCTCTCCGACGACCCCCAACTCCATCGACTCCCAGTCCTTCCCTCTTCGCTCAGACGAAAGTAGCGACGGCCACCTCCTCCACCACGGACCCGTGCATCCACAGCGAACCCAGCGGCCACTCGGAACCCTCACAATCACGTGTCGATGGTGCGTTTTACTCTCATATTAGATCTTAAATTTGTGTTTAAAATTAGGGTTTTGTTCGTTACATATTGGGGCTTTTTAGAAATTAGGGTTTTTCCAAATCAAATAAGGCTTTGCTTTCTTATGGAATGAAGTTTGTTTTTCCAAATTCGCGTTGTTCGTTGCATATTGGGGCTTTCAAACTCAATAGGCTAAGAAATATGGAATGAAGTTTGTTTTATCTTTCTTATTACAGGTATTCGAGCATTGAGGTTTAGGAGTTGGAATTTTTGATACCTTCATACCAGTTTTTGATAGTTTGGAGTCCTTTGGCCAGATGCATGGATGTAGGTTTTAGTTTATAGTTCCAAGCTTTTGTTATTTGTGAGATATAATGGATTGTTAGAAGCACTTATCTCCAGTACTTACCAAAGATTCGTTTTTCATCAGGAATTCAAAGGCACCAAGAAATTGAGATCTCTGTAGCAATTGGCCCATTCAGGATCCAGGTTACTTGCTCTTGTTGTGATGGAACTGGGAAAATTGTTTAGGTAAGGCATAGTGTTTGCAGTGCCGGCTCCAGGATTTTTTGACAGGACGTTCAAGAATTACATTAACTTTACAAGTTCTTCCAACCAGTCATATATTTAAAAAAATCATACACTAGTATGTATAATGCGACCAAAAAATATAGAGAATGTTATAGATTCTCGGTGAAATTTTATATTTTTAGCCAAACAAGATTAAACCGGAGCATAACTACACTTTATTTTTTACAAGAAATTCTGTGGCGAATAGATTTGCACGGATCTTTTTAAACATATGCTCTTGTTTATGGAGAGAATAATTGATTGTAATTATGAGAAAAGCTGCACGATAATGATACACATAGATTATTTTTCTAATATTTGTCACTAAGTGAATAACCTGATTGCTCGGTGTTTCATAGTATAAGACTAATTTTTCAAACAAAATCTAAGATAAAATCACTTCATATAATGTAACAACAAAATAAGAAATAAAATTATTGAATTAACCACATTTTCTTATACGTGGAGCTGCTTATGATTGAATTGTAATTTGAGTTTTTATTTTTTCTTAATAAAAGTCAGCATCATTAGCTGTAGTATGTAAGGATTGTACCCCTATCAAATGCATGAGAGTACATGACGCCCTCCACTTGCCTGTAATTTGAGTTGTTCAAAGAGGATTGATTTGTGGGCTAATTTTTTGAGTGATTGTTCATTTAATTTTGGACTGGGTGTTCATTCATATTTGGGCTGTGTGTTCAAAAGAGGACAAATCTAAAATTTTTACATGTATTATGAGATTTGGTGCATTGAAATGAAAAGGGTAGTACTCTTAATTAGTACTTTGAGGGCTGTGGAAAAGAAAACAGTAGATTGAGAAATTGTTAAACGCGCATGAGTCTAAACCGATTTGCTTCATGTTTTCTCCTCCTCTTTAAGGCCCGGTTTATAGAAGTGAATCATGTTATTACTATGTAGGATGTACCTTGTAATAGCTGTGTTTGCTTCTCCCATCATTTTTGCAAGTTCTCAGTAATCACTTTTAGGTGGAACATTTTCATGATTTATATTTTTCTTTTTTCTCTTGTTAAAAATCTTCAGTTCAGATGAGTGTCACACAAGCTGAAGGCCGCTACAAAACAAAAGTTCAAGAACTAAGATTGGATTGATCAGTTATAGGCTACAAGGGGAAAATACATTTAATGCTAAGCCGAGGAGTGAGATTTGGTTGATACTGATTTATTAGATGGTCAAGCCGAGGGGGAGAAAGTAGTGAAAAAGCTTGGTTGGTATTTAAGGGTTTTAACTTGCGAAAAGAGGAAGATATTTGTGTTGTTTGGTGTTGGAATGGATGAAAAAGCATGTGTATAGCCAGGATTTCACCCTCATGTTTACGTCAAAGAAGGGGCAAGAGAGAAGAAGAGGAAAGATTTGGAAAAGATGATTTCAATCGTGTGAGCAAAATCAAGTCACAGGCGGTCTGTCATCCCACGAGCAGAGAGCAGTTTCAGCTCCTCTGGAACAAGATCGCAAGAATTCACCGACAAAAAGAGGGTAAATTTCCCTCTTATTGCAATTTTCTTCTATATTAATCACATGATATTTCACGATAGGGCTTTGTTTCATCAAATTGGAATAGCAATTTATTTCCATTAGTTCCTTTTTTCTCATATAGTTTTTGGGGATTTCAGGGGAATAGGTCTGCTAAATTGAAGCAGTTCAAGCTTCCTTATTTGTCTGCTTATTCTCATGCATTTTCTTTCATTTTCGATGCAGTGTCCTCCGGTTCAGACTCGGGGTGGGAGGACTGCAGCTCGTGGACGTGGCACTCCGGGTTATCGTGGCAAGAAAGCTACAGCCAGGTGGCGATCCAAAGTTCCTTCTCCCATGGTTTCCTTCAAGGGTGATGATGACAAAGAGGATGACAATCATGATGAGGATGGGAACTGATAGGAGGAGGAGGGTGATACTACCACTGATGATGAGGAAAATGAGGGAGATGCGGAGGACACAGATATGGACCGTCCATCTAAGAAGGCTAAGAAGTGACATTAGACACTTAGGATTTCCTTTTCATTTTGCTTCTACATAACATTAGACTAGATGAGGATGGCGATGCTTTGATCCCAAGCTCCTTTTTGTAGAACATTATGTATTCATGCCGATCAAATTAGTGGATGCCGGAGTTATGCTTTAGAAACTTGAACTTTTAAAGCCTTATTTAGATTTCAGAAGTTCATTTTGATTGCACTTGATAAATAGGATGAAGATGAAGTCCGGCGTGAGGTTCTTGATTGCGTATGAGTAATTAGGACGGGAATGACTCCGTGTGAGTTTGAATATGCATTTAGCTATTGTTATTTGCTGTTGTTGATTGAGACGCTATGACGTTGGGCTAGGATAAAAGGCAGCAGGGTCATGCCAAATTTTCAAATTTTTCCTAGAACCTACCTTGCTCATTTGAGGACTTATTTAAATTTTAAGTTCTGGTTCATGCTTGTTTATGTGAGGACATAATTTAAATTCTAAGCAGTGTAAACTACAAAAGAGTTCAAAACTGGTAATGAATCTCTAGGAAAAATGGGCAGCATCTCTATGCAAAATTCGCACCATTTTTTCTCTCCTTGATTCACTTGAGACTGTTCACTTGTTTCTTCAAATAAAGTTTGTTCATATTTGCTTGGGTATTGATACACTTGTTTTGGTGTATCAATACACCTAGCTACTGGATGCAGATTGTTTGCATATACACATGTTTTGGTGTATCTATGCACGTACACCTGGCTACTGGATGTAGATTGCTTGGGTATTGATACCAGAAATGCTAGGTACACTTCCGGGTTGCACTCCCGGGTACACTTCCGGGTATTTTGAATGTGTCTCCGTCCATTCAGTCGTTACAGAGAGGGTGAGGGAGAGAGAGGAGGGTTACGCGAACACCACCACCACTGCCTCAAAGCCCGGCGAACACCATCACCACCGGCTCTACCTCTGGCAACCACCTCCACCTTGCGAAAACCGACCGACCACCGGTAGAATTCGTTCAAACCTCGAAAAATCATCCGAATACTTCCAGAAAAATCAGACCCAGAGAATCCTCTTGGCTTGTGGACTCTACAGTAGATCTATACCTCTCATATGCAATACTTGCCAAGTACCCATTTACACAGCCTGTGCAAAAAATACATGTAATTAAGGGCATCATATGTCATAGTAGCAACATATATTTATACCCAAACAAATAGTAGCAACAACTGCGATTAACAGCAATCGAGATACAGCAGTTTTTTTGAATTAGGGTTTTTTTTCTTCCAACAACTCCAATTGATAGAAGAAGAAGAAGAAGAAGAAGAAGAAGAGAGAACAGAACTAACCTTTCGAATGGAAGAAATCAATATCCTAAAGGGTCTGGTTTTCCTGGAATAATTCGGACTGATTTTTCGAGGTTTGAATAATTTCTAGCGGTGGTTGGTCGGTTTTCGCGAGGTGGAGGTGGATTCGGTGGTGATGGTGTTCGCCGAGCTTTGAGGCGGTGGTGTTGTTGGCGAACCCAGTCGCTCTTTGTTCTCCTCTCTCTGTAACGACGACTGAGAGGGAAAAGGGCAATATCCTTCCCCCGCCCATACCCCCAATTATTGGGGATTAAATGGGTTATGTTATTGTTGTATGTTATTGTTGTAAGTTTGACCCGGGTCCAAAACGGCGTCGTTTTGGACAAAAAACCCGGAAGTGAACCCGGGAGTGAAACCCGGATGTGTACGTTGCAGGACTCTATTGATACACCTGTTTTGGTGTATATATACACTTGGTTACAGGACGACAAATTGCTTGGGTATTGATAGGACGACAAATTGCTTGGGTATTGATACACTGTTTTAGTGTATCTATACACCTACTTGCTGCCTTACATGTGAAACAAGAGGTAGTTTTTGGGTGCGGAAATGAGTGTAAAAGTGCAAAAAACTGAATTTTAGTTGCTGAAATTGCCTGTAAAAATGCAGAAAATTGATTTTTGGGTGCTGAAACTATGCGCTAAGTCCAGAAAACAAGTTTTTTTTTTGAAGATTTTATCAGTGTAAAAGTGCAAAAAATATGTTTTCAAACGCTGAAACTCAGTGTAAAAGTGCAAAAATAGATTTTTGGATGCTGAAATTGTGTTCAAGTGCAAGTTCTGGAAAAATTTTGGCAGCATTCCCTCTATTTTCATGTGTAGCCCGACGTCTTACCGTCTACGGTCAACAACAGGAAACACAATTCACATTACATATCCGAACATGTTCCAACTCCAAACTTCATTTAACCAATAAAATCTACAAGCAAGAACAAATTACGGTCTTCAATCTTGAAAAAGAAAATACATTACTCCAGGTTTTACATATGTCTAGCTCTATGTACAAACAAAAAGCCTAAGTGTCTAGCGTTGCCTTTTGGATTTCTTGGCCAGTGGATGCGTATCTTGCCATCCTCCTCCTCCACCTCTGCATCCTCCACCTTAAACAAGTTCTTGTTGTCCTCATCCTCGTTCGCTGAAACTCTCCCACCTGGAACTTGCATTGGGCCACGCTGCACAAGGGACAGAAAAAAGAAACATATCAAAAGGCGGTAAAAGAGACCAAGACAAAGCCTAATTTTTAGCGCAACGACAAAAGAAACATATCAAACCTTTCCACCGTCTCTGCTGAATTGTTCACCCGGAGGACTTTGTTCGTCTTTCTGCATTGCTGCGAGGGTATGTCAATGCAGCTTGGAAGATCATCTCAATAATTTTCCTTGATGGGTCTGAAGTGTCTAGCTCTGTTTCAGTACAAGAAGCAACTGTAAGTTGGCAAAAATCATTATTTCGATGCTACTTCAATGCTCATTTGCGGAATTATAATCTAGAATGCTCCATTGCGGAATTATATAGAGATTTAAAATAAATGACCTAGGTAAAACTAAGAACATACTTGAAGCTGCCCAGTTGAAAGAAAGAAGTCCTTCAGAAATTCGTGTTTATAGCATCTACACAAAAAATAGTGATAAGTTCACAGCACAAGAGCCCCAGGTTAAAGAAACAGTCCTTGCCTCAAACAGTCAAATAGAGTATACCTACCGTCCATAACTTATAAACAAGTCACATGCCAATGGTCTAGCCGTATCGTCCCAAACAACTCCAAAGCTGGCCTCTAAGGTCAAAGAATGAAGGGGAAAAATCAAACCCGAGGAAAATATTTTTGCCCACTGCTTATGTTAAGTGATTAGATGTATCACGTATTTAGAGACATAAATATTTCTTGTTTAAAAGCCCTACAATTGATACTTTCTACCAGATATGAAACAGAACAAGATAAACAAGGTCAGTGTCACCACTTTCAGTTGCCTCTGACAGAGCGGTATCTTCCTCTCCAATGATTAGTAGAGGAACCTGGAGACAAGGATCAAAATTAATAATCTAAACAACTTATCTAGAAAATGATTGCAGCTGTCACTCTTTGTCAATGGAAAGTTAACCTACCAACAAGAAATGGAAACCAACAAAACAACAATGAAACATACATTTATCCAATGAAGGATCGGTGGGGTGGTTTAGAATTAAAAAAAAGAAGCAATAACCTGCTTAGAACAACGTGGTTCATATTCAACAAGCATCGCAGCCAATTGTTGTCTGCCACTCTTATCTACATGAGCAGCAACTGCTGCACATAAGATATGCCTTTGCATATTCTCAACTGAAACACCATGGGAAAAAAATCATGTCCTAACTTTAAAACGAGACAAAATGGACCAAGCAGAAAACAAAGCACTTTCATACCAATTTAAAAACGACAAAAGATGATACAAACCTTATCAAGTAGAGACATCAGGAAGCTGTTATCTTCGCACATGCCCAGTGCATTACCACCACTTCCTATCCAACCTAACGAAAGAAAAATGAGTATAGGAATGACGTCACTGCATCCCGTGCAAATAAAGGCAGCACAGCAGCTAGGACAGAACTCTGAACTAGTAATCTGTATGAGAATGAGACAACAGCAACAACAAATTTTCTTTTCGCAAACGTACTTACTTGGTTCATACCAAGGTACTCCGACATCCAAAGAGCAAGAACATGTTGATGGGCATTTATCAAACGACCAACCAGAACTGATGGTGTAAGAAGCTGAAAGAGCAAGCATGTTGCGATATTAGCTATGTAGTTCAGGTACAAAAACCCTACAAAAAATGAAACAAGAGCGATGAATTTAGAGGACTCTGCAAACCTTGTATTGCTGGATAATAAGCGGGATGCCAATATCATGGTTGTGCACAGAATTTAAGACCCGCAAAGTTTTAGACATCTCTTGAAAGCGATCACGTTGAAAGTGGCTGCCAAAGCCAACTGGATATCATTATCGAGAGCAGAGGTCATAAGCTATAGGTACGAGGAAATTACTCTAGGAGACATGTACTTATGCATCTGGAAAAATAGATAGTCGAGTGGATCTTGGATGGCAGTAAAAAATTTCAACCATGAGTTGAGTGCTGAACTCATTTGTATGAGTTTCAAAGTGGACTGGGAGTTGCAACGATAGGTAGCTGACAAACTACTTGTGTGTCAGGGCAAATGTCATACATAAATTTAAAAGTTACTCAAAACAACAATCAGCTGTTGTTCCATAATGGCAATCACCAAAAACAAACAAACTAAAAAAATTCACAACAAATTTGTAAAACTTATACAAAAACAGCATTCAACAGAAAGTACTATGCACTAATTAGGATTTCACTTCTTCATATTTCAAGGAGACAAAAAAGTTTTTAACTGCCAGAATCGAAATTGGTCTGAAACGAGGTTCCAAGGCTTTATAGCTATACAATAGACATTATCCTATCCAGCATGATACAGCTACCACCACACATCCATCCAGCTATTACAGTTTGGTATCCAAAAAAAATAGATTCAGAAAATCTCCAACCGAATGTATTTCACAAAAAGGGCTATTTCAAGTACTCCTACCATATAATGGACAAGAAAATGCAGGAGGTGGTTAATTGGAACTCTACAAGGGAAAAAAAAAAGTCAACCCCATCATGCAAAACAAGATAAATATGAACTCTTTCCAAGAGTCTTATTATCAAATTGTTAATTTACATGAAACCTCGTACAACACCAACAAAAATCAACTCTTTACAAGAGATTTATTATCATAATGTTACTTTGCTAATCCAAAATCAAATACTTCCTTGGTTTAGATCTTCATATAATTTTTAAATTGGGGGTTTTTTTTTTGTTGAAGCAACTCATATCTCCAATCCCAAAGATTCAAACGAGAGAGAGAGAGACCTTCGTGGTGGGGACAATGGCGTCAGAATGCCTAGAAGCCGGTGGTGGTGGCCATCAACAGAGGTGAAGGAACGCTTGGGTTGGTGGTGGTGGGATTCGAAAGGGCGGTGATCGACAGAGGTGGGGGAACGTTGTGGTTGGCCGTCGACGGAGGTGGGTGAACCCCTGTGGTGGTCGCCTGACCTCTCTCTCTCTCTCTCTCTCTGTATGTATCGACGTGAAGAAGAATTGAGGTTCAGACCGCTGTGCTTCGCCTTTTGTGGTGTTTTTTGTTTTTTTTTTTCCCTAAGTGGTAAGTGGTGGGGCCGGTGACCAAACAGGTACCCATTTTTTTATATGAGATTTGGTGGTCCTCTTTATTGCGTTTTGATGTTTCATTATTTATTGTTGTGATTAATTGTATGAGAATTTACTTTACTGAATATGAAGTTTTATGGACTTATATAAGATTTTGTGACTACTTATATGAATTGCACATCATATGCCAAAAGGATGGGTGTGCATTGTAGCATCACTCCCTTCGTAAATCCCTCCTATTAGAGCTTCACGGCTTGGAAGAGTTAATTATGAAAGTGATTTTCACACTCCTTTTTTTTTATAACCTAACTCTATTTTTCTTCTTAGTGTTTGTATATTTACATAATTAGCCTTGAGTCAGTGAATTTTCTTATAAGGGTAGTATTTTAAATTCACATCACAAAATGATAAAACGAGGAGTGCGATTATCAAAAAGGAGAGTGTGAAAATCAATTAATTTTATTTAAAAGGACTCCGTATTTTTTCGGGGAACTTTTTTTAATTTTTTGTGGTAATTTTTTTACATTCACCTCACAAATCGATAAAGAACAGAAATTTAGGAAAAACAAAAACACTAAGGGTGTTTTGGCTAAATAATTATGCTGAATTATTTTTGTTTTCATGCAAGATTTTTATTGCATTTGATAGTTAATTTTTTTTAGTTATAAACCAAACTAAAGACAAAATAATTCAAAAATTCAGTATGTTTCCCGTTATTTTTGTTTATACTAAATTTTTAAGATTTTGATAGTAATTTTTTCATTTTCAGATTCATCTAGACCAACTTATAATTCTTGAAAAATCAACACCAAACTAATAAATTTTGAATAAGAACAGGAAAAGTAATGTGCCTTAATTATTTAGCCTTTCCCAACTCTCGTCCACAACAAAGAAAATGGGCCGATCCGTTATACTCTATTCACATTAAAAACTCCCATTCTAGTTTCTCTGGCTGGCAGATTCGATTCCTTCACTCTTCTCGCAGGTAATTCCCATCTCTCTATCTCTCGACACCCTACCACACAAGCATGCCCGCGCCTATTTATTTTGATGTCCAGTAAACTTGCAAATTGCTGATATAATATTAGCTTGATTACAGTAATACGAATCAGATTAAGGGTGAGGGAAAGAGCAATGGGCCTGTAATGGGGAAGCAAAAATATCTTTTACGATTTCGATTCTTGAATGCACCCAGATTTTTTCGATTCAAAGACTTGGGTATTGAATGCCCCCAAATTATTTTCTGTAACTCTGACTTTGTTCACGCTAAATATGTAATGTAATCTCGTTTCTGCTACTGGTAAATAATATGATGATCGTATTGTTCGCACGGAACATCCAATATGAAATTTGAGTTGTTTTTGTGTTGATAGTTTTATTTTTCTCGAATGAACAATGTAGCATCTCTGCTGTGCTCAGAGCCGGCTCATAAATTTCAGAGACCTAAATCGAATTTATTAAATAGGCCCACCCTATATTTTGCATACAAAAATTGGTTAATAAAGAGTCTTTCTAAAACCATTACAAAAGATTTACGATTACAAAATGCAAACCTATAGTTATCCAAAAATATACAACCGCTATAATATTTCAAAATCCATCATTTGAACATTTGTTTGTTATTTCACAATTGCCACCGCATGAATTTGTGACCCTAAATTCGAATTGTGCCAATTTTTTGTATGAAAGGCTTACACAAAAATTATACTGGGTTAGTATATATATGTAGGGTTCCCAAATAATTGGGGGCTTTAAAATTTTGATTTTTTGGTGGACCTAAAGCCCAAGCTTCTTGGGATTCATGTATAATTCGCCGGCTTTGGCTGTGCTTGATTTTTTTGCACAGATGATTTGCGTTGGTAATTTACTGTTCCTTCTTGGTATCCTCAGGCTATGTTGGGTTTAAGGAATTGTCGAGGGAAAGGAAAGGATTAGAAAGAACATGAAGTGAACGATATGTTCTACCCAATCTCCATGATCCAAACACAGCATTAGAGTTACGCCTACAGTCTTGTGTATGTCAGTTTCTAGTTACTGGAGGTCTCCTTCTACGTTCTGTGATGACTTCTCGTTTGCACTGATCACATGGTGATTCAGTAATAATTTGTGCATCAGAGGTTACATGTCTGCTGAAGGAGTAACAAGTTTCTTTTATTTTTTTATCCCTTCAGAGGTTAATGATTTGTGCATCAGCATTAGGAATTGTTGAGTTTGCTTTAGACACTGGGAATGTTCTTGAAATTTGAAATACAAGGAAAGACTTCATGTTCTCACTGTGATTCCACTTTAGTTTTTATCCCCTCAAATTTTCAGCACAGATAGCTAAAATTGGATGCATAGTACAAAAATGGTGCGCTATTTTGTACTTGGTGCCTTATCTGTATGGTTGGCGAAGTTTTAAAAGAGGATTTTACAGCGTTTGTGTTATAGTTGAGGAGTGAGGACCGTGGGGCTTTACTGCATTCCAAGCTGAAACCTTAGACTGAGCAGTTGAGGTGAGTATTGAGTTATGCTGGATTGTGACTAATTTGACGGACTGTGACTGCAAATTTTTGAACATCCCACATTTTGAAGGGTTGTGATGTGCTCAATTTTGAAGTGCTGATATCTAAATAGTTGAGTCTAAAGGCCCAAAAGATGAAGATAAACCCCATCCAGAAATTTGAAAACATGAAGACCATGAAATCAAACCATAAAGAGAAGATTCACACACTGCAGAGTGCAGACTCAACCTGCGCAATACAGCTCACACGAAGAACCAAAATAGACATTTTGTCCAGCACTAACAATTGCCTAAAAGACAGGGGCGGCCCCATGTAGGAGCAAGGGGGTCAGCTGACCCCCCTGGGCCGGAAATCCTCCCTTTGTAATTTTGCCCCACAGGAGTATATCTTGTTGTCTTTATGTTGTTTTCCTTGCCCCACAACTAATTCACTTGCCCAAATGTGCTGAAAATTTGCATGTAACTTCATAGAGAACCATCAAAATGAAACGAAGCGACTAAATATTATAGACTATTGACCCCCTAATGATAAATCTTGCGTCTGCCCCTGCTAAAAGACATTTAACCACCCCTTTTGACTCCAGATGAACGTCACTGAATGGGATGATTGTGGACGGTCGGCCTCCACTCGGTTCTGGGCGGAAATGGTGTTTTTCGAAACGGTCTGAAGAACAAAAGATTTTAGAGTCGCCACCCGGGTTTTGGGAAAAGCAGTTTGGGACCCGAGAAACCAATTTTGAAGATGATGATTTGAGAGAATGACTCATAAAACCAATTGAAAACCAGAGATTCGTTTTGGATCCGGGAGCCAGGTTACGAACAGGGAAGGGTTTTAATGCACCCCGTTCGCCCGATTAAAAATCGGTCTTTACTAAACATTTGTGGGATTTCATTAGAAAACAATTTTATTGCTGAACCTCAACAGATAAACATTTAATTTGAACAAAGCAGACGATAATAATAAGAAAAACAAATGACTAATATGTAAATAACAGAAATCAAACGAAAATCCAAACTTCAAACTGTTCCTGCAGGGGGAAGGTTCAAATTTAATATTTTACGAGAAAACTGTGCCGTGCGGCATACTTTATGTACCGTGCGGTACAAATAGTGTACCGTGCGACACTGTTCTTCAAATTAACGGTCAAATTTTCAAATGAGTACCGTACGGCACTCAAGGTGTACCGTGCGGCACAGTATGAGTACCGTGCGGCACACTTGGCTGTAAAACAGTTTGAAACTTTGGCTTTTCGAAATGATTGATCAGAGGCACATACAAAGCATGAAATGCATTCAAAATGAATTATTTAAAAGGGAGAAAGCAGTGTATTGAGTATGAGATGTCCCTCCTTGTTGAATCGCTCCGTACGAGGCGATATTTTCACCGTACGACGCGACCGGGAGGTGTGAAATGAAATTGAACTTGCTGTAATTTGGGCATACCAAGCATGGAAATGATACAAGGAATCATTCCACCCTTGGTACCCTTCCCCTCAGGGTACCAAATTCAAGGAATTTGGCGAAACGGGTTTATACCTTCGGTTTCGAACTCTCGGATTGAGCGTCGGATTGAACTTCCGAATGCTGCTTGAACCTTCTCTGGACCTCACTTTCACTCTAGTATAGTGGTAAGAGGGATTGAAGGCTTGAACCTTGGTCAATTTGGAATGGTTAACTCACGGCTTGAGAACCGAAAACAGGGGATGAGTCTCTGCCTCAGGTTTGGCTTTGGCAGAGAGAATGATGTTGGATTGTCTATAATGGAGATGGTAGCTAGGAGGTTTTGGCAATGAAAATGGCACTCAAAGGTGGAGTTTCATAACCAATTTTACACCGAAATTCTCTGGGATGGGATCCCCTCTCTCATTGGATTCAATCGGTTTATATAGAGGATGGGCAAGCCATAGCATGCCATAGTGCGCCGTTCTTGATTCTTGCCCATGGGGACAATGGCATGGGGAGTAGCATATCCCTTTCGGCCATGATCTTTCGGCCACGACCAGCAGGGCGGGGGAACCAATCTCGTCCGTGTTTTCTGCTGCTGGGAATTCGCGAAAACTGGGAACCCGTAAACAGTACCGTACGGTACACAAACTGTGCCGTGCGGTACAACTTGTGTACCGTGCGGCACACCTGGCCGTCAAATTTCCAAAACTCTGCTGTACGTGACACTGGCTGTCCCGTGCGTTGAGAGATGAGTACCGTGCGGTACTGTTGACTGAGTTGACTTGGAGAATTTCAATCCGAGAGTTCTTCCGGGTATTTCCGTTCATCATTGGGGATTAAAATGTACGTGAACGCTCATTTTGGGGTGTCTACAGTTGCCCCTCTTTGACGAGACTTACAATCATTGTGTCGTCGGAAGTCGCGTCAAAGATAGAAGACACCCCTCGATGTGGACGTCCTCGTATGAAAACAAATAGCTAAACATGATGCGTGTGGTCGCGCTCGTAAGAGCTGCCTACGTACCCCGTTGTAGGGATCAGACCGGCGTAGTTCATTGGGGCTGAATGCATAAGGGTTTCTAGAAAACATACCTTTGATTGGGTAGTGGAGTTTGTCACTCTGCTTTTCAACGAGGGAAAAACGAATGATGTGCTAATGGTGCTGAAAACCGTTTTGTTAACGCCGGAGAGGACTTACGAAACCATTTGTCGCTGACACAAGAAACCATTTGATGCTGAGGATATCTGCTGTTTAATGCCGAAGTGGACTTATGAAACCACCTGATGCTGATAAAACTGTCGTTAATGCCGGAGAGGACTTACGAAACCACCTGATGCTGATAAAACTGTCGTTAATGCCGGAGAGGACTTACGAAACCATCGGACGCTGATAAAACTGTTGTTAATGCCGGAGAGGACTTACGAAACCACCTGATGCTGATAAAACCGTTGTTAATGCCGGAGAGGACTTACGAAACCACCTGATGCTGATAAAACCGTTGTTAATGCCGGAGAGGACTTACGAAACCACGAAACCCTGTCTGACTCTGATCGAAATTGTTGTTGTAGATGCCATTGAGGACTTACGAAATCGTTCGATGTTTTTGAAATAATTGTTGTTGATGCCGTAGAGGGCTTACGAAACAACTTTCGATACTGATAGAAGTTGTTGATAATGCCTTTGGGGACTTACAAATCCAATCGTTGCTCGAGTACTTGTGATGGAACCGATGAGTGCTCACGCAAAGTTGACGTGGGGCAAAATTGAGGATTATCCTGAGTGAGATTGCTGGAAATCTTGGCTTAGAAGTCCTTGGGAAGGTTGAATCTGGTGCAAAAATCATTAAGAACTCAGATGTGTGCCGTGCGGCATCAATATTGTACCGTGCGGCAAAGATGGAGTGCCGTGCGGTGAAACTGGCAAAAGAGTGTGCCGTGCGGTGCACAGGGTGTGCCGTGCGGTAGAGTGGGTGTGCCGTACGGCACAAGTGGCTATTAAAACCGCCCGAAACCGTTTTGTTTTCTCCCACTCTTTCAAACGCATTCAAATCTTCTTGGTCGGTTATTTCCGAGAGTGTGACATTCGAAAATCCTCATCTTCTTCAATCTTCTTACTCTTCGTTATTTCTCCTAAATTTTCTCAAACCTTTCGGTTCATCGATACCAAAAACGAGTTTCTCCTCCGAGATACATCATTCATGGCAGATTCCGGCGATACACCAGTCGATTCCAACATACCCGTCGCAGGTTCGTCTCCGGCGGTGCATGGGGGCGGCAGTATTACGTCCGGCGAGCCTAGTAGTGACCCATCTATGGGTGCTCCGGCTGATATTGACCCGGTTGCTATAGATCCGGTTCGTGAGGCGTCGATAAGGGTTGAAGCCACATCCTCCACACCGGCAATGGGATCGACGGGGTTTAGTGAGGCTTGTACCGACAAGACCCCAACTCCGGCAGTGGTACTAGAGACCACGGGTGCCATTTCGGGGGGCGGCAATGATACTGGCGAAGATTTGGGTACCGCACGGCACGCTGAGAGTGCCGTGGGTGCTACTGGGTGTGCCGTGACTGTGGGTCCGAGTGCCGTACGGCACAATGAGAGTGCCGCGGGTGATGATCAGAGTGCCGTGGCTAGCCACAGGGGTCCGGAGGCTATGGAGATTGATCCCACAGGTACGGGTGCTTCTCCCTCGGATATTGCTATGAGTTTGAGTGGGATAGATGTTATTGTTGAGGATGTGGCTGGAGGTAGTAGTACGGAGAGTGATGAGGTGCCGTTAGTGAGGCGCATAGCTCCGGGTCCGGCTATTGCGATTGGTACTGCTAGAGTGCCAGAGGAGAGTGCTGAGAGAGAGACAGAGCCTTCAGAGCCTCCGTTGTTTACACCTGCCGTTGGTTCTTCCCGTGGGTCTGGCCTGACTTTGGCAGACACTTTGGAGGGGGCGAGAGATGAGGATATAGCAGCGACCTTACAGGAGTTTCCCCGGTTCGAGAGTGTCCTGGTTCAGGAGGGTATGGCATCCATTGACAGGGATGTTGAGCAGGAGGAGAGACAGAGAGAAGCCGAGGTGGCTGTAGGGGAGGGGCGTTTGACTATAGTCCGGGAGGTCGAGCTGTCTATGGACCACAGAGTTCCGTTTACACCGGCTACCTATGTGCCACGGGTGCACTTTTTCGTTCCTCAGGGATGCGATACTTATACTCCCCTGCTTCCTTCGTACCCAGATACGAGTGTGGTTCGAGACCGTTCGACCCACATTGCTTATAGGAATCCCTTGGTATGTATTCTTTGTTTATTCTTGTGCTTGTTTGCTTGTTTGCTTGTACTTTCCTGCTGATAATACTGACTGAAATTATGCCATGCCTTTGTTTAACAGACTCAGAGGTCCATGGGCGGTTATGGAGGTTCTGCACATTCTCTGGCATACTACCGTGCGTTGCCAGCACGAGTGAGGGCTTTGGTCGATGCCTCTGGGTTTACCATTTTTATCCGGCTTCTGACAGTGACGAGGACGGATCGCAAGCTGATACGAGCCCTGGTGGAGAGGTGGTGGGATACCACCAATACCTTCCACTTCAGATTCGGGGAGATGACCATCACTCCTCTTGACTTTGCTGCGATTACTAGTCTGAGAGTTGGAGGTGAGCCGATCCCGTTTGACTCAGAGCTGTACTTGGACACTGCTGCCGTGGAGCACTACTTGGGGAGGAGGCCTGGAGGTATTGAGCCGGGGGTGAGGTATACTGTCTTGGTGAGTTTCTGGGACCACGAGCCAGGGTCAGAGGAGGAGGCTAGGCAGATGGCGAGAGCCTACTTGTTGTACCTCTTTGGTGCCTCCCTGTTTCCGAACAGGCAGGGCGTGGTGCACTTGGGTTGGTTGCCTGCACTGGAGGATCTGGAGACTGCTGGGAGGTTCGACTGGGGCGGCGCCGGTCTGTGTACTGTGTACTGCTTCCTTGGTTGCGTGTGCCGTGGGGTGGGCACGAGCCTTGGCGGCTACTGGAGGGTGCTAGAGGTAAAACTTTGCTTGTATTCCTCTTTCAATGATAATGTTTTTATCCATGTTTCTTGACTTGACTGCTTTCTGAACATGCAGGTGTGGGCTTATGAGGTGCTGGGTGTATTTGCCCCAGCCAATTCTCATAGCAATGAGGATGTGCTCCCACGTGCCGAGAAGTGGGGGTCAGAGTACACAGGAGGTGGTGACCATAAGGGAGATTTGAGGACTTTTCGGTTCTTTCTGGACACTACTACAGGAGATAGGGTAAGCCTTTTTTTATGATTTCAAATATTCATGCTTTATTGTCTTCCTGACAAACCTTTCTTTCTTGTAGGTGAGATGGAATGTTTGGCATAGGATGCGCAGGGATTACTTGGTTAGGAGCAGGGAGCTGACACGGAGTCGAGTGCTGCTGGAGTGCCCTTACGGTTGGCGATGGTACTTGGGTGACAGGGTTTCCCGTCAGTCCCTCGGGATTGACCATTTCAGAGTGCCTTCGCCGTTGCCCCCACTCGTTCAGAGGACTGAGGAGTACACCCGAGCTGAGATAGAGAGATACACGGTGCCGACAGAGGTGGTCTTCGGTCTTTCGATAGATTATGAGGGTTACTTGAGCACACACTTGGCATATGACCTGGACATGGAGAACCGTTTGAGGGCCGGTGTTGCTTTACCTGAGTTGAGGAGAGAGATTGAGGTGGTGACCGCTGACGGAGCACTTGGAGTGGTGACGGTGCCTCATATCACTCCTACAGTTACTCTTGCCACGACAGAGGTGACTTTTGATTATTATGCTTGCTTCTATTACTTGTTTATACCAGTATCTCATGTATTGCTGACGCCCCTTTTGAATTTCAGATTCCTGTTGAGTGGGCGGCGGCGTCGTACCAGCTGGCGCAGGACTTGCAGGCCATGGTCCGTCAGTTTGTGATGTGCATGGCCCCAGAGGTGCGCCCGCGGGCTGAGCCAGGAGTTGTACTTGGTCGTGGCCGGAGAGCTACTAGAGGGGGGGCACCGGCCCGTGGTGTTGGAGAGGCTAGCAGAGGTAGAGAGACCAGCCGAGGTACTCGCAGGAGGAGGGAGAGTACTAGCAGTGAGAGAGGAGCTAGCCGAGGGGCCACCCCTAGTGCCGGGGCTGCTGAGGTATACATTGGACTTGTCTTTCTTTTCTGTTTGATCATGCATGCCTTTCATTGTATTCTGACAAATTTTGCTGCTTGTGTAGGGAGCGTCGGGCTCCGGGAGTGCCAGGCGTTCCACGCCTCGAGTTACTTCGGTGACTCCACCTTCAGGCCGAGTGCTCCGTTCTTCTGAGAGACGGAGAGAGAGTGTACAGCAGAGGGAGGAGCCTGCGGAGAGCGGTAGTACTGATGACGATCCCGCTACGCCAGAGGAGTATAGACCTCGGGGGTCCGTGCCTCCGAAGCGCCCTCGTACCTGAGACAGTAGTTAGTGATAGCATTCTACTAGGTGGGGCCTGCGTGCCTCGTTTTGATTTAGGCATTTGTTTAGCCTTCTGTATAGATGGCCTGCGAGTAGTAGTTGATGACACATTGGGCCTGTTTGCCTCTGGATATGGTTTCACTTATCATGTGGACATTTTGATCTTGGTTTTATAAAAATTTGCATTTTATTCATATTGGCAATGAATCTGGAAAATCAAAGTTTGCATGCGAGTACTTAACTTAAAGCAACTGAATTCGAGACCAACAAACTTGTATATGGAAAACTTGATTTGCATTTATGGTTGTGACTCATAGGACTCAATGAAACGGAACTAAACTTTTGAACTTATATGTGCCATGTGTGGACTAACGTCAAGAAGATGACGCTTGTTGCGCACATATGTTGGCATTGCTGTTGACAAATGAACGGAATGACTCATGGACATGACGTATTACACATGAATTGACCACGCTCGTGGGGTGGTGTTATCATGAAGTATAGCTCGTCGATACTTCTATTCCTTGGTATTCAAGTCTTCGAGACTTTTGATCATTAATTTCTGGTTGAGGTTGCCAACCGACCCCTCCAATAGGTCGTAGGCGCGCGCCATGGCTTGCATGCATAAGCTTTGTGCCAAAGAAGAGCACAGAGTGAGTCCCGGAGGCTCAAAACTGAATTTTGCTTGGAATCTGGCCAGTTGTGCCGTGCGGCACTGAAACTGTGCCGTGCGGCACTATTAGTGTGCCGTACGGTACAGGCCTGATAATGCCAAAAAATCTGCCACTTGCAGCGGATTTCTGGTCCTCTTTTTCGGCGTTTCATCACTTCAACGCACGTCCTAGGGACTTGAAGAGCCATTGTGGGGCATGTTTTGAGGGAACTTACCATTTTTAACATGATTCCTTGCGGTCTTCGAGTTGGCACGTCTTTCGAGGTGGCCTTTGGAACTTGAAATTTCGTATTGTTCCTCATGCATGGTGGCTATAAAAAGCTGTTCATTCCCCCCTTATTTGTATTCCAAATTCATAAACTCTTTCCTTGTTAACCCCCTCCTCTTGCACAATGGTGGTGAGCTTCTCGGCCTTGATGCGCCCCTGGCTCGATGATCTCGATGGCTTGGATTGGCTGCACTTTCGGGGTCATAGGCTGACTTCCCTTCGTTATATTCGAGACGTGTCCATACGTCCGGAGTTGTTGCGAGCTGCAACACAATTCTGGGACCCTGAGGTGCATGTCTTCCGCTTTGGTCTCCACGAGTTATGCCCCACTGTGGAAGAATTCTTCGCATACCTTGGAGGTTTTGATTCGGCGGAGCCCATCGTTCCTCTCTATGGAGTTGGTTTTGCCCCAGTGTTGTCTTCCAAGCTAGAGATAAGTAACAATGCGGCTAAGTCCTTGATTCGTGGAGGTTTTCTGAATATCCCACGCTTGATTGAAGGATTTCGTTCCGACAACTTTGCACTGTGCTTGTGTTTACTGGCTGCATTATTGTTCGTGCAATCTGATGGTCAAGCAAGCTCTTCCCTGGTTGGTGTGGCTATGCAGATTGAGGAGCGTAAGGATGTAGCCCCCATGGTTCTGGCTGAAACTTTGATGGGTCTGGATGGGGTTCATGCCGGTAGGACCGACGTCTTCGAGGGTAGTCCGCTGCTCCTACAGGTAGGCTTCTCACTCAGCTCTCCTTTTTCTGGCTTTTCACTCGTTCTCATTTTACCTCAGTGCTTAGTTCAAAGCTGTCTAAGGCTCCTTACTTGTTTTCTCTCTTTCACGCAGCTGTGGTTATGTGACAAGGCTAATCTGCTGGAGCCTGTGCCAAGAAATCGGGTTCATGAAACTCAAGGGTTCGTTATCAGGGATTTCAGGGAGGTTTTTGATGACGCGGGAGGTTGGACTCAGGTTCTTTCCCGGCTCACAGAAGAGGTAATCTCTTGGCGTTTGACTTGGATTGATCTTCCTGACATGGCCATTAGCAACATGGGGCGTCAGCGAGTGATTCTGGCAGGTTTGACTCGATGGACTTTCTACGTTCCAAATCGCATCCTCCGTCAACTTGGAGCTCGTCAAGTACTGCCGCCTGCGGGTCCTGAGGATTTCGTCATACCGAATTTCAATGTTGCCACCTTCAGGGCTTACCAGAGTAATTGGGGGGAGCGCATGACCATTCCAAGAGACCTATATCCCAGTGTTCTTCTTCCGACACGCTATAAGAGATGGTTGACAAGGGATATTGAAGCAAGAGACAATGGAAACTAAGACAGACTTTTAGACTCGATCTTAATGTGCCTGAAATAAGTTGTGCACCCAGTGCTATGGATGTTTTTATTTCTTTTGTTTGAAAGTTTCATGCTCAGCCATGTAATCGAAGAAGCTTTGTTTGAATAAAACTTTGAGTTTTGAGAATTTTCTGCTCTTGATTCTTACTGGTTCTGCCTGCGAAATGCGTATGAGGACTTGGAATCAACTCGAAAGATTGTGACCGAACCTCGGGATGAGGCTGCCTACGTATCCCTTGTAGAAAGGAATCAGGTCATGACGTAGTTCAGGACTACAATTGTTTGGTTAGGGTTCGCTCGGGTATTTACACTTTCCTTTTTGCGCTCTGAATTTTGCCTAGCACCGCCTTTTCAGGTTTTCGGTCTAGCGAGCCTTTGATTGTTTTTGGCCTTATCTTTTGCCTAGGCCGCCCTTTCGGGTTTTCGACCCAGCAGGCTTTTGCTCTAATTTTTGCCTGGAACTGCCCGCCCTTGCGGTTTTCAGTCCAGCGAGCTTCTCTCAGGGGTAATATCTCTTGAGTTGATCTAGGTTGACCAAAGTAGAAAACTCGTTGCCGTCAAGATCGATGAGTTGTGTTGCACCTCCGGACAAGACCTTCTTGATAATGTAGGGCCCGGCCCACTTTGGTCGAAATTTCCCGCGTGGATCGAACACTGGAGCCCTAATCTCCTTCAAAACCATGTCGCCTTCCTGTAAATCCCTGGACTTCACCTTCTTGTTAAAAGCACGGGCTATTCGGCGCTGATATCCCTGAACATGATATAAAGCTTTAAGTCTCCTTTCATCGAACAACATGAGCTCTTCAAACCTTGCGTTTTGCCATTCTGCTTCATCAATTCTTGACTCTGCCATGATCCTTAAAGACGGGATTTCGAGTTCGATGGGAAGAACAGCCTCCATTCCGTAAACCAAAGAGTAGGGTGTTGCCCCTGTCGGAGTTCGAATGGACGTCCGATATCCCCACAATGCCAAAGGCAGTTGCTCGTGCCAATCTCGCGCAGACTCGATGGTCCTCTCTAGTATAGACTTGATGGTTTTGTTGGCCGCTTCCACAGCTCCATTGGTTTGTGGTCTATAAACAGTTGACTTATGAACCTGAATCCCGAATTCTTCAAGAGTCTCTGCTGCTCTCCCCTTGAAATGCACCCCGTTGTCTGATACGAAAGCCTGAGGGACCCCGTATCTGTAGATGACGTTCTGCTTGATGAAATGAGCAACCTGGACCGCAGTGAGGGTCGTGTAGGAAGCGGCTTCAACCCACTTGGTGAAGTAATCGATTGCAACTAGGATGAACTTGTTCCCATTTGACGCTGCTGGCGTGATTCTGCCGATAACATCTATGCCCCAGACAGAAAAGGGCCAAGGCGAGGTCATGGAATGCAATTCTGATGGTGGAACATGCATAAGATTGGCGTGAATCTGACATTTGTGACATCGCCTCACATATTCGATACATTGAGTCTCCATGGTTGACCAATAGTAACCTTGTCTTAAGACTTTCTTGGCAAGCATCATGCCATTCATATGAGGGCCGCAAACTCCTTTATGGATTTCTTCCATAATTCTGCTGGCTTCTTTTCCGTGTACACACAGTTTGTGTGTCCCACAATAGGACCTCCGATATAGCTGTCCTCCACAAATGACGTATTGAGACGCCAACCTCCGAAGAGCTATTTGGTCCTTCTTGTCTGCTTCTGCCGGATACTCGCCTCTTTCGATGAAGTTCCAAATGTCGTGAAACCACGGCAAGCCATCGTTCGGCTCGTCAATGGCCATGACGTACTCATAGACAGGCTTGTTTCTTTGTTCAATTATAACTGGCCGGAGTTTGACTCCGTTTGGTATCTCAACCATGGAGGCTAGCGTTGCAAGGGCATCGGCGAACCGATTCTTCAACCTTGGCACATGCGTGAAGGTGACCATCTGAAATCGCGGGATCAAATCATCTAGGTCTTGATGATAGGGTTTCAACTTATCTTCTTTGACCTTCCATTCACCGTTTGCTTGCGACACCACCAAGTTCGAGTCTCCGACGACTTCTAGTCTTTTGACTCCAATTTCTAAGGCGGCTTCCATCCCTACAATGCAGGCTTCATATTCTGACTGGTTGTTGGTGACCTCAAAGTTTAATTTGAAAGCCAGAGGGATATGTGATCCTTCTGGGGAAATTAACAGTACTCCGATTCCAAATCCTTTCTGATTGGCTGCTCCATCAAAATACAACGTCCAGACATCGTTGGTGGTCGTCATCACATTCTCATCTGGGAATTCAAATTCCACATCTTCTGGACCTTCTACCGGGTAATTGGCAAGAAATTCGGCGACAGCCCTTCCTTTTACTGACTTTCTGGTAACATACTTGATGTCGAATTCTGCTAGCAAAAGCAACCATCGTGCTAACTTGCCTGTAAGCGCGGGCTTCTCAAACAGATATTTGAGAGGGTCCATTCGAGAAATCAGCACAACAGAGTAAGCCAACATATAGTGTCTCAACTTCTTGGAAGCCCAGACCAAAGCCCAACAAGTCTTTTCCAGGGGAGTATATCGTTCTTCGCATCCAACCATCTTCTTGCTAATGTAATATACGGCTTTCTCAGATCCGCCTTCACCTTCTTGTGCTAACATGCATCCCATAGCTGATGGAGTGACTGACAGATATAGAATTAAAGGTTGCCCCGGTACTGGTGGCATTAGTACTGGCGGATTCTGCAAGTATTTCTTGACTGCTTCAAAGGCTTTCTGGCACCTGTCGTCCCACTTGAATGTCACGCCTTTCTTGAGAAGGTGAAACATCGGCTCGCAAGTTGTGGTTAACTTGGCGATGAATCTGCTGATGAACTGAATCTTGCCGAGGAAACTTCGTACTTCTTTCTCCGTCTGTGGTGGTTCCATTCCAAGAATGGCCTTGATTTTGGATGGATCCACTTCAATTCCTCGGGTTGTGATCATGAAACCCAACATTTTTCCCGCTGTAACTCCGAATGTGCATTTCTCGGGATTGAGACGCAGTTTGTACTTGCGAATTCTTTCAAAGAACTTCCTCAGGGCGTGCAAGTGTCCTTCTCTTTTCTTGGATTTGACGATCATGTCGTCCACATATACCTCGACTTCTTTGTGAATCATATCATGCAATAGAGTTGTAGCAGCCCTCTGGTAAGTAGATCCGGCATTCTTTAACCCAAATGGCATAACCTTGTAACAGTAGGTGCCCCACTCTATGGTGAAAGTTGTCTTCTCTCGGTCCTCGGGGGCCATGAGAATCTGATTGTAGCCTGAAAAACCATCCATGAACGATAGCAATGCGTGCCCCGCAGTGTTGTCTACGAGTACATCTATATGTGGCAGCGGGAAGTCATCCTTGGGGCTGGCTTTGTTTAAATCTCTGAAGTCCACACAGACTCTGATCTTCCCGTTCTTTTTGGGAACAGGTACAATGTTGGCGACCCACTGAGGGTACTCCGTGACCATCAAGAACCCTGCGTCTAACTGCTTCTGAACTTCCTTCTTGATTTCCAATACCCAGTCTGGTCTCATCTTCCTTAACTTCTGCTTGACAGGTTTTGCATCTGGATACAGCGGGATTCGATGCTCCACAATTTCTGGATCAATTCCGGGCATGTCCGCGTGAGACCATGCAAAAACATCTTGAAATTCTTTCAGAAGATTCGAGTGAGCTTTAAACTCCTCTGGAGATAGCCCAGAACCAATTTGAACCATTCGCGGATCACTCTCTCCTCTCAGATTTATTGAAATTACTTCTTCTTTTAGAGGCTGAGCATGCCTTTCATTTTCTCGTTCGATTAGGGATCGGAGTTCTTTTGGAATTTCTTCCTCAAACTCAATCCCATCATCGTCTGGGTCAACACAATTTATTTCAGACACAGCAAGATAAGCAAAGTCAACTTCATTCATTGCAAAAGAGGTGGCCCCAGGGGCGTGATACATGAGAGTAGACTCAAATTCAAAAGAAAAATGATGACGCGGAGGACTGACAGACACATGCATTGGCTCAGAAGTGGTCCCGAACTCAGTGCTAAACTCAGACTCAATGCTAGATTCTGACTTAGACTCAAATTCAGTGCCAATATAAACAATTTTAGGTAGAAAAGTGCAGTTTTTATAAATTCCGTTGGCATCCACAATGAGTGAGGTCACATCTCCAAGGGCTTCTTGGCTTAGCATCATCAGCTCCATGTCTCCAACAGGTTCCAAACTAATTGTCATGGCAGCAGACCCGTCCTTGACCGTACCTATCAGATTTTCATCCTCAAACAACGATATCAGATTCCCTGAGTCAAAAACTTCAATCCAGTCAGATTTGTATTGCTCGACCAATTCTTCTGGCTTCGCCGATTCATCATCACTGTCCCATGAGTCGTTGGCGAAGATTTCAAACTCTGGCAGCTTGGTCTTCTTCTTCACATCCCAAAACAGTTCCGGCTCTCCTTGGCAGATAGCCTCTTTTCCTTTGATAAAACGAATGGGACCTTTCTTCGATTGAACGTGAGTTCGGGCTTTCCATCCGCTTCCTTTCTCATCTCCACTGGGTTGATACCCAAGGCCGAAGTGGTTATTGTTTACAGGGAACTCCGGGAATTCAGCTATCCCTTGATTGTTGCGGCCTAATCCCAGACCGGGCATGTAAGCCATCTTCCTCATCATTTCAATGGCCGTTGAGCTGATCGAGAAGTCCTCATCCATTTTGATAGTGAGAACTGCCCCAGCGGTGTCAAAAGAAAAACCTCCAAGGGTGACGTCTTCTTCTCCATGCATGATCTCGAGCAGAGGGGCGTTGTCAGAAACATGAGGACGAATCCCAGATTCCCCATAAATAGTTAGAGTTCCTGTGGCTAAACCAAGCTGAACTTTCTGATGCAGCGAAGATGGTACTGCCATGATGTCTGGGTGGTGAAGCCATGGTCTACCCAGCAGTAGGTTGAAAGACGAAGGAATGTCAAGCACGTGGAACTCGACTTTAGACTTGAAATCTTCGACAGACATTTCCAGTTGGACAACTCCAACTACATCCCTGCGCGTATTATCATAAGCACGCACTCCGAGGCTCGATGGTTGGAAATCCTTAGTCGTGAATCCCAGACAGTAGGCTGTGCGCAGTGGACAAACATTTAAAGCAGATCCATTATCTAGGAGGATAACAGGGACCCACTTCCCTACACACTTCATGGTGATGTGTAATGGCTTGTTGTGGCCGGCTCCTTCCGGCGGCAGATCTTTCTCGGTGAATGTCACGACATGTTTTGCTTTGTTTGGCGCAAGCAAGGCCACTAGAGCTTCGGGGGGAATGTCGGGTGGCACCTCCATGTTTGACAGAGTTTTGATCAACTTCTGACGGTGTTCCCTGGATGAGGAAAGCAGCCCCCAAATGGATATAGACGCTGGAGTTCTTTCAAGTTGCTTCCGGATGGGGTTTTCCACTGGCATGGGATTCCTCTGTGGTGGTTGAATGATAACTTCTGGTGTTTGAATGACACCTTCTGGGTTACTTGGAATTGAGTCGTGTTGGACGGGATCGTCCCAAACAAATGCCCCAGCTTGAGCGTGGTTAGAGGTGTGGCCTCTTTGCAGGTCGGCAGGTTGATAGATTCGTCCGCTTCGCGTTATTCGGTTGACCGACGGTGGCTTTTCATCCCAAAAGTCTGAAAATTCATTGACCTTTCGCTTCCCAGCCTTGATGGATTCCAGCTTCTGCTGAGTATCAAAATACTCGGTCCAAAAACCTGCGACACTGCTCTCGGCTTTCTGTTTCTCGATTTTAATATCTCCCATCTTCTTTTCCAGATTTTCCACCGCTCGATCATGCCAAAATGAATGATCCAGCATGGTTTTGTTGACAGTCCACATTTCACTGTTATCAAACAGGACATCGATCACGTCTTCTTTATTCCAAAATGAATCCGTGGGATCCTCCGTCAGGGCGGAAACATTTGACTGAGGATGAAACGTCACGGATGGCCGAGGCAAAGATTCGTTGATAATGTAAGCTTGAGGAAACCACTCATGGTCCCCAAAGATGGTTTCTATGGCAGAATGTCCTTCAATTCCAAGAAGTAGAGGTGGCAGCGAATTATCTGGAAGATTGCTGCTAGGGACCCAATGATAAACTTCTCCGAGTGTCCGGTTCCATATGTCTCCGGGTTCTTCAAACAGAGTAGGGAGTGAAACTGCATCAAGTGGATCAGCGCAAATTGCCTCCCATCTTTCCCGCCAATCTTCTTGTTCATTAGGCTCCACATATGCGAGAGTATGTACCATGCCGGCGATGCATACAACTTTGTCAATCCTACAGATGCTGGGATCAGTTGGTATGGAGACAACTGGTTTGTTATGAGAGTCGGGGATGATGAACCGGCTTGGATCCCACTCCTGGCGGAACTCTTCCCAGTCTCGATCATTCATAGCCCATTCTTCACTTTCTGTGATGTCCGCCCATCTAGGTTTTGACCTTGATTTGATGCTTGTGAGGGAGCAAACTTCCGACTCCTCTGATACGGGAACAACTGGTTTAGGCTCGGTGGCCGGTATGATGTAAAGGTTCGGGTTTAATTTAGTGAAACTTGGGTTATCTGGAGTGGAGCTGAAGGAGATTTGGTTGATTCGGGTATTGGGTTGGTGTTCCGGCATGGGATTAGAGACGGTGTTTGGCTTTTTATGGGGGGGTGGAATTGTTCCATCTTCAATGAGATCCTGAATCTTGTGTTTAAGACGGATACAATTGTTGGTGTGATGGCCGGACATTTGGTGGTAGGAACAGAAGGCGTTCGGGTTATGGTTTGGAGGAAGCACTTTGGGTGGCTCGCGAGGCTCTAGCGGTTTGATGACGTCCTTCTCAAGGAGCCTTTGGTAAACTGTTGTTAAGGGAAAAGGGAATTGGTAGAAATTTCTTGCTTGCCGGGCTGGCTGGGCTACTATTTGGTTAATAGGCTCGGTTTTGGCTGGTTTGGGATTTGAGGAGCTGGCCTGAGCATGATTGTACTGGTTGGTTCCAAACAGGGTATTGCTGTTGCCAGAGTAAACTCGCCTGGGTTTGACAGATTCTCCTTTTTCAAATATACCAGTTCTGAGTGCATCTTCTACTGCGAGGCCGGCCTCGTAGAAAGTTTTGAAGTCGGCGGTGGTTTGGAAAACCACCAAGTGCTTTGCAAAATCGGGTGCCAAGTTCTTCGTGATAATTCTCATTTGCTCCTTCTCCGAGGGTCGATCCATCATCTGAGATGCTTTCCCTCTCCACCTTCTGATAAAGTCCGCAAAGGACTCATTGGCTCCCATCCTGGTTGCATCTAATTCTCGGATAGTCATCTCAAGCTGAATGTTGTAATTGTACTGGGCCATGAAAGCTGTCCCAATATCCTCCCAACTTCCTTTCTTTGAAATGTCAAGATTTAAGAACCATCGCAGTGCTGGCCCTGTCAATGTTTGCTGAAACATTTGACCCATAGCATTATTTTCAATGTTGTACATGGACAGAGTGCCCACGTATGCTTGTAGATGAGCTCTCGGGTCTCCGTTCCCATCAAATTTCTCCCAGGTTATCGGCTTGAATCCTTCAGGGAGTTTGGCGCCGGGGAATAGACATAACTTGTCCATGTCAATACCTGTGGCGGCTATCTTCTCCTGTTTCTGGACAGATTCCTCGAGTTTGGCGACTTTTGCCATCATTGCTTCCAAACTTGGATGCTCTTGCGGAGGTGGTTGCTCCCCTGGTGGCTTGTTCTGAAAAGTTAAACCTTGTATTAGGAGTAACATCTCAGCCATTTGATTATCACTGCGTTCCCGCTGTTCTTCGAAGGCTAGCCTGAGAGCCTCGATTTCACTTTTGCCCGCCATATCTGTAGGGTCTGCTGAATCTAACTGGACTGCTTTTGACTCAGTTCGAATTAATCGTTGTTCGGGAGTTCTGGTCCAACTTGGTACAGTATTCTTCTTGCCCTTACCAATGATTGAAACTGATAGCGGAAAAATGAACTTAGTGACTGGTGCCAAAGAAATGCTATGTGTAGGAATTTATGTACAAATGAAAGAATGATGCATGATGTGCGATGCAACCACAGCTTTGGAAAGGATTGCCCCAATTTTCAGTGCTCTGTTCAATATATCTGAATTTTTGGATTTGCAAAATGAAGGCCGAACCTTTAGGGGTTGCCTACGTATCCTCATTTCGGAGGAATCAGGCCATGACGTAGTTCGGGACTACGATCGGCTCTTTTCTTTATCATAGGAAAAGCACTAACTCCATAAAGCAAAGTACAGACTGACTTAATAAAGCAAAGTACAAACTTGATAAGCAAAATACAAACTCGATAAACAAAATACAGACTCGATAAGCAAAATACAGACTTGGCATTCTCAAAAAGGGCCCTGTTGGCTTGATCTGCTGACCACTGGCTGGCTGCCGATTCTTAGTCCGACTCGGTTGTTGGATTTGCTCGGGGAGCATTCCGGACTTGGTTCTCCTTGAGTTGCTTAGGAGACAGATTATCATTCAGAAGGAGACCATCTTTAATGCAGCCTTCGCAATCACACTCATCCCAGTATTTGTGTCCCGTCACTGGGTCTTGGAAGTAGTAGACTGGTGTGCCGTCTGGTTGGAAGTTTTTGACTGGCGGCATGATGTCCACTTCTTCATTATCACTTTCTCGCTCCACCCTGACAGTGATTCCGTCGGGGATGTCCTTGGCTCCGTTGTCTGCAGGGAGGTAGAATTTCCAACTTTGATCATTTGCATGTTCAGAGTTGTCCCATTGAAGAGTTAAACCTGGCTGATCAGATGTGACTAGTTGGTGAAGCAACCCTTCAAGCTTGTCTTTATCTGATACCTCATTCCCTATCTCTTCATTATCTACTTCTTCAAGTATCCACACCGGTGCCCCATGATGGGTGGTAAAGGTGGACTTGAGCTTTTTGCTTCCGGATTGATTGCTCATTTTTGGGTTACAGACTCTGATAAAAGAAATACAACATTCTAATTACCGCGAGGAAGAGAGCCAATCGCAGAATTTTCTTTAAAAAGAGTTTATTTTATTGGACAGAGCCTTTGATTATCGGGACAACCCTTCTTATTACTGTGGAAGTGAGGATGTGACAACCTAAGGTAGAAGCTATCATGTATGCGCATGCAATACAGATAGATGACAAGCGGTTAAACAGTTAATCAAGACAATATCACATAATCTTAACCTGTGGGCTCCTGTCCTAGGTTGGAAGGTTCTAGGTTAACTACATGCAAAGGCCGGTTTTGGTTTAGGGGGTTCCCCAGACTAGAGCCAATATTTGCCTCCCAGTGCCAAGTGTACTGCATGGCAAAGGTCAAGCGGCAGGCTGACTCATCATGGTCCAAGGTTGCTGAGCATCCGGGGATGTCCTAACACCAGCGAGCTGGGTAGGGTAACCAAGACGCAGCAGCGGGGTTTATCCAACATCGATGCAAGTGATGCAAAAGTTCAGCAATAAAATTGTTTTCAAAAATCCCACAAATGTTTTTCAAGCTTGGCTCGCTCTTTAAATTAATCAAAATTTTGAAATTCTACTCATGCGAACAACCGAGAAAGCTCCAGTCCAGACTGATCGGGCTTTCACCCTGACATCAATCCTTTCTAGTACAGCGTAAAGCACGTACTTGGTGTCAAGCCTTCGAATGGTCATTTTACAAGTGTAAAATTTCAAAATAAAGATTAACTTAAAATATTCCCCAGCGGAGTCGCCATTTTGTGGACGGTCGGCCTCCACTCGGTTCTGGGCGGAAATGGTGTTTTTCGAAACGGTCCGAAGAACAAAAGATTTTAGAGTCGCCACCCGGGTTTTGGGAAAAGCAGTTTGGGACCCGAGAAACCAATTTTGAAGATGATGATTTGAGAGAATGACTCATAAAACCAATTGAAAACCAGAGATTCGTTTTGGATCCGGGAGCC
Organism: Vaccinium darrowii; assembly: GCA_020921065.1. Classification (NCBI taxonomy): domain Eukaryota; kingdom Viridiplantae; phylum Streptophyta; class Magnoliopsida; order Ericales; family Ericaceae; genus Vaccinium; species Vaccinium darrowii. Next base: position 150,211 of record JAFMTH010000019.1, on the reverse strand, counting down.
AGGTTACGAACAGGGAAGGGTTTTAATGCACCCCGTTCGCCCGATTAAAAATCGGTCTTTACTAAACATTTGTGGGATTTCATTAGAAAACAATTTTATTGCTGAACCTCAACAGATAAACATTTAATTTGAACAAAGCAGACGATAATAATAAGAAAAACAAATGACTAATATGTAAATAACAGAAATCAAACGAAAATCCAAACTTCAAACTGTTCCTGCAGGGGGAAGGTTCAAATTTAATATTTTACGAGAAAACTGTGCCGTGCGGCATACTTTATGTACCGTGCGGTACAAATAGTGTACCGTGCGACACTGTTCTTCAAATTAACGGTCAAATTTTCAAATGAGTACCGTACGGCACTCAAGGTGTACCGTGCGGCACAGTATGAGTACCGTGCGGCACACTTGGCTGTAAAACAGTTTGAAACTTTGGCTTTTCGAAATGATTGATCAGAGGCACATACAAAGCATGAAATGCATTCAAAATGAATTATTTAAAAGGGAGAAAGCAGTGTATTGAGTATGAGATGTCCCTCCTTGTTGAATCGCTCCGTACGAGGCGATATTTTCACCGTACGACGCGACCGGGAGGTGTGAAATGAAATTGAACTTGCTGTAATTTGGGCATACCAAGCATGGAAATGATACAAGGAATCATTCCACCCTTGGTACCCTTCCCCTCAGGGTACCAAATTCAAGGAATTTGGCGAAACGGGTTTATACCTTCGGTTTCGAACTCTCGGATTGAGCGTCGGATTGAACTTCCGAATGCTGCTTGAACCTTCTCTAGACCTCACTTTCACTCTAGTATAGTGGTAAGAGGGATTGAAGGCTTGAACCTTGGTCAATTTGGAATGGTTAACTCACGGCTTGAGAACCGAAAACAGGGGATGAGTCTCTGCCTCAGGTTTGGCTTTGGTAGAGAGAATGATGTTGGATTGTCTATAATGGAGATGGTAGCTAGGAGGTTTTGGCAATGAAAATGGCACTCAAAGGTGGAGTTTCATAACCAATTTTACACCGAAATTCTCTGGGATGGGATCCCCTCTCTCATTGGATTCAATCGGTTTATATAGAGGATGGGCAAGCCATAGCATGCCATAGTGCGCCGTTCTTGATTCTTGCCCATGGGGACAATGGCATGGGGAGTAGCATATCCCTTTCGGCCATGATCTTTCGGCCACGACCAGCAGGGCGGGGGAACCAATCTCGTCCGTGTTTTCTGCTGCTGGGAATTCGCGAAAACTGGGAACCCGTAAACAGTACCGTACGGTACACAAACTGTGCCGTGCGGTACAACTTGTGTACCGTGCGGCACACCTGGCCGTCAAATTTCCAAAACTCTGCTGTACGTGACACTGGCTGTCCCGTGCGTTGAGAGATGAGTACCGTGCGGTACTGTTGACTGAGTTGACTTGGAGAATTTCAATCCGAGAGTTCTTCCGGGTATTTCCGTTCATCATTGGGGATTAAAATGTACGTGAACGCTCATTTTGGGGTGTCTACAATGATGCTTAATCACTAAAACATCAAGAAACGTAAAAGGAAGATTGTTCTTCCAATGACTCAACCAAATAACACACATGACTATCTAACCCACCACAATAGGGCACAAGAAAGATAGTAGCAACTATATACGTTTACTTGGATGTGATTCCCAATATCATTAATGGATTCCATTTTCCAGTTATGTTAAAAATAAATAAATAAATAAATAATAACAATAAAACAAACATTTAAACAAATATAATAATAAGAAGAGTTTGGGGAGATCTGATGACTGATGCCCCAAACCTATCGTCAATTTGGGGGAGATCTGACGTTAACGATTTTGGCAGATTTGGGGAAGCAAAACGGTGCCGTTTTGCTTTCTTTTCTTGTCTTTTTTCTAGGCTTAAAACGCACCAAAAAGTAAGTACTTGATAGAAAAAGTGGTGTCAATTGACTTTATAATAAGTGTACTGATTTATGATCAGGCAAGTAGGAGAATCCATTACATGTTAGGATTCCAACAACGCACCACTCGCAACAGAAACAGTAAAATCAAGAGAAACACAACACACAATATACGTGGTTCGGCCAAATCCGACCTACATCCACGGGGAAGGGGGTTTCACTATAATCCGGAGGAAATCCGTGATCTTGTGTTACACACTCACACTCTCAACTCACAATAATGAAAACCTCACCAAGTCTCTCGTGTATCTCTCTCTCCGGGGAGCCACAACCGGCCCCCGTCTCACACACTCTGTGCCTCTCTCTACATTATGCTACCACACATAATACACAAGGCATCACAGAGTATTTATAGAGTTACACAGACAAACTCTAATCCACTCCCTCTGGGCCTAAGCCCAACAGGCCCACACGGGGTGGAATCCCAACAATCACCCCCTCCACACCGAGTGGGCAAAGTCGTCTGCAACACCCCCATGTCGTCTCCTCCAATCAGCTAACTCTGGCAAGCGCTTGTGTCACTAACCAGTCGAGTATCCATGCACCACCAAACAGAGTACACAAATCCCGAAAGAGTGTATCCTTGCAAAACCAGACTCCGCAGCCAATCAGAAAATTCCGAGCACCGCATCCCATCAAAAAGAATGCCTCCACTCGCACACCTCAAACCCGAAGTGTATGCGCTCACCAACAGAAGCGCCCGCGCTCACCAATAGAAGCGCTCGCACCCCTCAACTAGGGTGCCCGCACCCCCTCATCGAGTGCCTGCAGCTTTATCGCCGCGCTCTGCCACTCTAGCATCCTGTCCTGTCAAGAGAATGCAGCAACCCTCTGCCCACACCAGAGGCTCACTCCTCCAAATGATCTCACACACCATCTGCGATGAGGCTGACTCCTTCTCTGACACTGCATCCCTCACTGAGCACCTCCGCACCCCAAAAATCGGGATACACCTCTCGTGAATCTGGGATGTGAACAAATCCTGCTATATCTCCGTGGCTCAAACTAATCTACCGCTCTGACAGGCGCCTGTGTCATTCCCAAACAAGCATATTCGCACCCCAACCGGGCACACTACTTGAATGAATGTATCCCTGCAAGCCAGATCTTCCGCGGTTGATCATAATCCTGCACCCCCTAATCGGAGTGCCCGCATTCGGGCATCCAAAACCCAGATGCCCATGCCCAATCATAGGACATAATCCGTGACTCCATCTCTCCACACCAACATGAGCTCATAACTGGAAAGATAATCCGTTACAAAAAACACAGAAGAAAGAGAATACCAATATGCATCATCTGATCTCCATCTCAATCTCTCTGTCTGGAGCTCCCGTGAACATATCCTGAACAACCAATTGCATCCCCATTACTAGCTAGCATCCTACACACTCCTGATTCGACTCCCAGCCCATCCAGTACCATCCCGGTCGCGATACCTCGGTACAATCTCACGCTTATCCTGTGTGTATCCGCAATGGTCGTCATCGTTGCTCACATCACAACACCCATACTGCCTGACCATGCCTGACATCAGCTCCAACTGTCACTGCACTCCCACAAGCCTGTATGGTGGCCCATCATCCAATCCAATGCAGCTTGAATCACAACTGCAAATCCTGATGATAGGTCTTCAAATTCGATTAAACCAAACTGCCTCCGATCTTTGCCGACCACTCCGACCTGTCACTCTAGTAAGCGCCTGTGTCATTACCAAATAAGTGTATCCGCACCCATCAACAAAGATGCAACACCTGAGAGAATGTATCCCTGCTCACTAGCTTCTCCGACTGATCACCACGGCTCAAACGCCGCGAATCCGCAATCACCCGATTGTTCCGGTCAACCTCCGATCTCTGCAAAGTCTGTCCAATACTCCTGGTGTGTAGCTATCCAACTCCGCTCGCCTCTTTAGTCACCAGTCTGTCACCTATCTGCCACTCCTGTCACTATCCTGGTCTCTCACCACTCTTCGTCAGCTCTCCTGGGTCTCATCTTGTCCCCTGGTCCATCCATGTTCCATTCCCAGCTCTCCCAGCACCCCCTAGACTCCCATCGGATCTCCCATGGTCTGCCTCCGACTCAACATCCTCCCATCTGATTGACCTGACCGCGTCGGATCATCCTCAATCTCTCCAGATGTGTGTAGGATTGCAAAATCTGACTCGAATCACTGAAATCCAAGCTTACCAGTGAATCTGGAACCGTCCAATTAGCTAGAAACAGCCTCCTCACAACCTAAAACGCCTCCGAATGTCCAAATCCAGCTAAATCCAGCAACAAAACCTGCTTCCGAGCCTCTTCATGAAAAACAGAGCGCGTGGTTGGATCCGGAACAAAAAATCGAGTCGGGAACCGGTCCGAACCGGCCATGAACCGGTCAAAAGCCCACTGAACCGGCCAAAAAACGTATTCTGGTCTTCCTCCGGACCGTTATCCAGTCTGAACCCGGTTTGCCTTTCCTCTGAACCGCCGGTCTAACCGGTTTGACCCCTTTGACCTCCGATCTGACCCCTTTGACCTGACTTCTGATCCTTTTGACCCATTTGACATGGACTTTGACCTCTTTGAACCTGAACCCTGACCCTTCTGACCTTTTATGCTGACGTGGACTTGGCCTGATGACGTGGCATTGACCCCCTTGCGTGGCATCCTCCGTGGCATTGACGTGTCGTCCGCGTGGCGCTGACTGTGCACCACGTCATCGTCTTCCAGAGCCTTCTGGCGCATGTCACGCACCCCACCGCGGGATCTAACGCGCCGATGTTCAAATGGCGCGTGGCGGCGCGTCCGGCCGTTTCCGGCAACCGGTCTTGTCCTTCTGTGATCGTCTCTTCATGGGCAACAAAACCTTGTGCTAAAATCCTGATTTTGACCACTCTATATAAGTCCGATAGCCCACAGTACCTCCGCCTCTTTCCGCCGCCATTCAAATCCATCGTGGGACTCATTCCGGTGACTAAAACTGACTCCGAGCACTCTGTTGGACTCGTCTCTGAGAGTTGCACCTTTCCCTTTGATCCAAAACAAGTTTCGTCACCTGTTTTGTCCGACCAAAGCTTCAAACAATGCTTCAATGGCCTCCGAGTGATTTTCCGACTGCTCTGTGCTCTCCGGTGCTTCAACCCAAGCTCTGATACCAGTTGTTAGGATTCCAACAACGCACCACTCGCAACAGAAACATTAAAATCAAGAGAAACACAACACACAATATACGTGATTCGGCCAAATCCGACCTACATCCACGGGGAAGGGGGTTTCACTATAATCCGGAGGAAATCCGTGATCTTGTGTTACACACTCACACTCTCAACTCAGAATAATGAAAACCTCACCAAGTCTCTCGTGTATCTCTCTCTCCGGGGAGCCACAACCGGCCCCCTTCTCACACACTCTCTGCCTCTCTCTCTACATTATGCTACCACACATAATACACAAGGCATCACAGAGTATTTATAGAGTTACACAGACAAACCCTAATCCACTCCCTCTGAGCCTAAGCCCAACAGGCCCACACGGGGTGGAATCCCAACTTTACAATCGTGGTTGAATGTTCAATTCGTTCAAAACAGAGTGAGGTACTAAAATTAGGTGCGCTATGGTTGGAAATTGAAGAACTAACAAATAAATATAGCTACAAGAAATTATAATATCTGAAAGAAAGCGAGGCAAATTTTGTATTAAATTATCACATATGTAAAATGATATTAGACTTTATAGAGTCTTCGGATGTGCACTTTACTAACTCACCCATTAAATTATGTAGAAACGTAGAAAAATAAAATTTTAAACTAAATTCTACCGGATATGCTCTCAGGTGATCATAGCGGTCCCCACATTGGTGACCTTGGTTTGGATCATCTTCCACTTGTCTGAGTTTGTGCCTCTACATAAGGACCTTGTCAATGATTTTATATAACCTGAAAAAGATAGAGAAAAAGAAAGCTTTCACCAATATTCTAACTTTCTTATCTTGTCTTTACTTTGGCATTTTCTTTCCTTCCCTACCTTTTTAGTTTAGCCTAGTAAATTTGTTATCAAAAAAGAAAGAAAAGAAAAGCGGTATTTTTTTCAACCCACGGGCCTAAAAACAATAGATACAATAAAGGACCCAAAAGGTCCTAACAAAAACAAGAAAAGAAAAAGAAAAATAATAAAAACAAAAGGCCCAATATTTAACGTTAGGGTTATTTTTGTCAGCTTTTCAACAAAAATTGTGAGAATTTATTATTTGTCTTAATGCGAGGGATCGAAAAACTGTAAAAATAGGAACTAAAAAAATTGAAAACTATTGGTCCAAAACAATTCGTCTTTAATATTCTTTTTTATTTTGTTATTGGTCAAAACTCAAAACTTTTGAACTTTTTGACTCATCTCATGAAAGACTGAATAATCCAAACATCATAATGCAAATCCAACAAAAATTGAATAAATAAAAAATATCAAAAATAAAAATTTTAAGGCTAAAGTTCGTCTCTGCCCATATATGGTTGGGTTTGGCACGCATGGAAATAAAAGACGGTGCTGATTATTACTAGTTGTTCGAAACTCTGGCTGGGTTCATAGCCCACCACAAGGTTCCTAATTGAACTCACTTTTTCAACGTGTAATTATTCTATATTTCTCGGACTATTATGTGATCTTGTCTAAATAGTGTTCTTAGTAGATCACACATCGACAAATTTAAAAGCACAAGTTCCTATGAGTTCGACCTCGCACTTGCATGCTTCAATACGATTCGTGCGCTTGCGAGTACATTAAAATTTCACAGCAAAACCCAAAGTCAAGAAATATACTAATTATATGCTATAGTGGTGATATAGTAATGTGGTGATATAAAATGCAAACGGCTAATGATGCCTCGGAAAAACTTCCACTTTAGAAAAAACAAATACGTGGCCAATTTTATTCGCAACCGAGAAATGGCTAAATTCAACCCACTAAAAAGTGAAAAAAAGAAATTGCTACCTTTTAACTCATTTTTTTTACTAAAGACAACAAACAAATTTTCCCAATCTACCCCTCGTCTACCTTCTCCTTCCTAACATCTACTTAATTTCTAGCCAGACTACCCCTAGGTCTAAACCCAAAAATCAAAACCCAGTAACATCAGCTTCCCCAAATCGTTTCCTTCCATTCATCTTCTTCCTCTCCTCTTCCTCTCTGTCTCTGTCTCTTCGTCGCCATTGCCACCGCCCCCATCCTCCTCCTACGATGACACACCTCTCCCCCTCTTCTCTCCTATTCGTCTCCGTCTCTCCAATCGCCACTGTCATCACCAATCATCACCACAACGAAATCACCGGTCGTCTAAGATATGTATTCAAACCCTACATTTTTTTGCGTTAATCTCTCTGCTTGGTGTGATTTTGCTAACAACAAGACTGAGACTTCTGAGGTACCTCTCTCTCTCTCTCTCTCTCTCTCTGTGGCTGCTGTTTTTATGGGTGATTTTGATGGTTAAACGCAATATGCTTAAGGGGATGGCTTGTCCACTCACCAGGTGTTTGTTTAAATTCCCCTGAGAAATCACGTCTTTTAAGCTGTTTTTTTCCCCCCCCATTTTCAACAGTAAGACTCTGATTGAGTAACAAAGTGGAGAGCAAGGGAAGAACATGCGTTTAAACATGCTTTGATTGAACATGATATTGTTTGAACATGCTTTGATTTCTTTCCAGTTGGTAACAAAGTGGAGAGCAAGGGAAGAACAACATATAGTGAGGTACTTTTTCTTTCTAACATTTGCCCTTTCTCTTAGACTACAGGTTGTTTAAAGTTTGGTTTGCTCAAGAAAAAAAAATTTGCTGGGGAGAGTGGTGAGATTTTCCACCCTACATTTGCACCAATTTAACATTGGTTAAGCTTTTTGGTGATTCCGAGATTTCACCTGAGGACCAAGTAAAGTAATAATGTAAGCGAACAACAAAGCATGAGTAAAACATTTGTAAAATGAAATGGCTGAGCTGTGACCTTTTATTTCAAATATCAACCGAACACAATGGCTTTAGTAGCTACCCCACACATGGATGAACAATTAACTATGTAAGATGGCTTTTAACTATGTAAATTTCACCCCCGGTGAAAGATTTGTTAGGTAACAAAAAATAAAGATCAATCACAACAATAGAAGCACGACCCGTAGATTTACATAGTATTCCAGGATTGCTGACGTCCACAGCTCACTCCGTAGATATGTAAGCAGAAGAGTTACAGTGATGGCTGCAAGGTTAGCCAGCATATATGACGCTTGGTTTACATCAAGAACTTACCGCAATACCCTTAGCACACCGAAGAGATTTTGCCAAACCCAACAAGATTGTGTATAATTATTCATAAGAGTAGCAATTTACGTATGAAGACCTTACTGGCTTGGAAACATATGATGTTACATATTCAGATTATTTCCATGTCACTATCTAGTTTCCTGATTGCGTAAAATCACTCTATATAACTTTTAGCCAAAGACATGGAATTTAATTTCGTAAAGCTGGTGAAAAGATGTATGTGTTACCTGGCATAGTGCAGTAATTTTTTTTCCTCCTGTCTTGTACACGATAGGGTCACAATATCTAGACACACTTCAGTGCAGTTTATAGCTTTATGTATGGGCCAACAATATGTTGGTCTAATCTCCTCAGTTGTTTTACTCCTATCCTATGTCTTGCTGTATTATTGGTTCCTTTGTTGATGATGTCCAGGTTGCTAATGAAATTGTTGCGGAATTTACTGAATCAAACAATTCAGCAGTTTCTCTAGACAAGGTTTTATTTAACCCTAGAAACTTATTATCCGTCCATGAATTTATCATGCAAGCTAGGTAATGTCTTAATACGTGATGGTTTCAATCTTAGGTTGAGGAGAAGAATATACGGAGGCGTGTCTACGATGCACTAAATGTTCTTATGGCACTGGACGTCATTGTTAAAGAGGGTAAAGAAATTCGATGGAAGGGTCTTCCTAGCACAGATGTGAAGGATATGGAGCAGAATAAGGTTGCAACGAAACTCTTGTTGTGATACTAATGAGACAACCTTGTGCCTTTCTCCTGCCTCCCCTGTCGCTCTCCCTCCACTTGTGTAGTAGTTTTGATGATGCTAAGACAGGAACACTGGATCTTGAGGTCACCATGTAGAAATAGTATGTAATTTTCTTCATCCCCAGGTGGTCTGGTTTGAGGGATCTATGTTTGGTGGCTGAGATGGGAGTTATAGCAAAGGGCTGAGGCCTGGACTGAGATATAAACTGATTGCTATAGCCTTATAATAGCATCTTCCCCTTAGTTTTCCTTGAGTTCATGCTAAGTGGGCCAAATCCCCAAGGAGAGAGTTGAGACTGATGAGTGTGACATATATATATTTTTTTTTTTTTGTTTCTTATTAGCTTGATATACATTTTTTCATTCTGCTTTCATCTTCACACGTAAGACGGGGTTGCACGTGAAGGAAGTTGCTGAACAGATTGGTATACATTGTTGGATCAATTTCCTAACAGTTAAGCTTTTTAAATGTGGGAAATTAGAGATCTAGTAGCGCCTTGTTAAACTTTGTAGTCTTTTTAGTATTTCATATTATCAAGTGGTTTTGTTCTCTCATTTCTGACTTTAACATATGTTTCCACAGGAACAAACACCTGGGACAGATTTGAGCTCCGTGTCCACAAGCGAGTGATTGACCTCTTTAGCTACCCCGACGTTGTTAAGCAGATCACCTCCATCACTATTGAACCTGGTGTTGAGCGAGGTTACGATTGCAGATTCTCAAATGAGCGTATTACAGTCCCGGTTATATTTAATCGTCCGCCCTTTTTCGTTTTGATGTCCGACATGGGATCAAGCTTTGTAGTAGAAGTTACGTTTGATTGTTGTTTTGCAATACAATTTTGAAGCTAGGAGGACTAGTTTGATGCGAGGATATACATTTTATTATACTCTATTTTCAAGAATTCTAAATGCATGCTTTTGTTATTAATCAAGCTTGGGCTTGGGTGGCCTATGTGAGCGATGTGGGATAATGTCTAAAATGGTTGAAGAAATGCATGGATCATGTTCTCTTTAAGGCATACTTGTTTCTCTTAATCAAAGTGTATCCCAAGGACCTAAACTATGCAAGGACCAAGTTATCCTTCCGTGCCAAAGTAACATAATCAAATTACAATCTCCTCTACATGTACAACATTTTGGGTACTATAGGTAGAAGTTTTTGTACCCAAAAAAATCAGAAAGTTTTTCTGCCTGTAGCCAAAATGACTTTACATGTAGAAAGTTTTTCTACCCGTGGAGTCAAAATGGCTTTACACGTAAAAACTGTTGCCCGAAACTCAACAATTGACTTGGTCTTGTACGTTTTTTTGGCTTTCCACAATTGAATCTCTCTCTTTATACATTACATTACCGTGTCATGTATGGCACGATTGGGGGTTACATCTCAAATTTAAAAAAAAAAAAAAAAAAGGAGTACTAGATTTCAATTTTTAGAATATGAATTACACCCAATGGTTCAGATGTTAAAAATTGAATACTAAAGTTCAGATTTTAAAAATTGAATATTAACTAATAATTCAAAACTTAAAATTTGAAATAAAACACAAAATGTAGAAATCAAAATATGAAACAGTAGAGGCTATGTTCATCTTTTAAAAAGAAGTCTACATTTGTACAAAGGGCAAATCCAGGCAAACACAAATTGAAAATTACAAATAATGTATAAGGACATTAGTGCATGGAGAGATGGACAAGTACAACATTATAAGCGGAGGCAATGAGGGTGTCGTTTCTTTGACCCCGTGGTGCGCATTCTCTTCTTCACAACCCGATCAACATCATCAGACTTCTTCACACACTTCCTGTACTTCCCACTTCGTTCACATGCAAATCTCATCCTTGGCCTACAACACTTTCCGGCTTTCTCAGAGGCCTTGGTCACAGTCACATGACCGTGTGCTTGACTAGTACTTTTTATCCAATCTTTTAAGGCATCATCCGTGGCAAACACCTATGGCCATTATAAAAATAACAATTGTAAGGAATCGGCACAGCGGAAACATACCTTACAGAGTAAGTGTAGAATCGATGATAGCGTTCTACCTCGTCTAATGCACGCCTGAAAACCACCCATGACTCCAGCTCGGTAGTATGTAAAACTACCAGAGTTTTACACTCATTTCCACGGTCTAGAACCAACAAGACTGAAAGGGATTTTCTGATATACTCCATGGCTCGAACAGGGTTCAAATATATAGCAATGAACTTGTTTAATTCTCATTAATCAGGAAAAGCCAAGGGTTGTGAAACCCTTGCAATTAATCCATGGGTTATGAACCCTTTGGTTGCCCACTCAAACCCTTTGAGTTGCCCACTACTGGGCATTGAATTACAACAATCAAGCCCATATCTGAGACTTCCACATTTGAAAGGATATAAATATTAACACTCACCTTCTCCGTTGTAAAATACTCCGCATAATCATATAGAGTAGGAGATGGGTGATAGGAACGCAAAATGTCACATTGGCGCCCCCTAATTTATCCTTATTAAGTCCATTTATTTTGTTACTTGGAGTATAATGCATTGTTTGCGTGTTTTTGCAGATATTTGGAGGGTTTGATAGAAATAGTGCAAAGATTAGATTTTATTTATTTTCAAAACAAAGCCCGTGAGCAAATTAATTTGTGGACCAAGCTTAGTGGAAAATAAAAATGAGATGCACTTGATCGAATTTCTATGCTACGGAATTTTGGAATCTGGACGTGGAGATGGGCCAGCCTAGGAATTGGGCTTAATTAAACATGGATAATGGTGCAATTGGCTTATTTGGTGCACATGCAAAAGAAATGGAGTAATAGGGAATTGAGATAGGTCAGCGAGGGCTCGACTAGAGTAAGCAACCGACTTTGGAAAAAAACCGTGGTGGGGCGCATGTGTTTATGATAAAAGGAGTCAGAGACTTGGAGGAGAGGGGGACTTCAGAGACGGACGGCTGCTAGCAGTAGTTCACGGAACAGCTTGATGTTTTCCAACCCCATGGCCGGCTAAACTTCTCCTCTAGGGTGTAGATGAAGCTCGAACCCTGAGTAACATTATTTATGTTTTGATTTATGGTTTTATTATTCGAATCATGGTTGTATGATTTTTAAGGATTTAATTATATTATTTATTCTTCCCATCAAATCTTGTGCATGATTTCCTAGGTTTTATGCACGTTCATACAACGGTTCGTAATTGTTTTGTGATAACTGTTGGATGAATTATACTACGTAAGACGCGTCGTGCCAATGAGACGACCCGTGCCGAATTGAGACGGTTCGTACTAGTAAGACGATTCGTGCTAGGCGGAGATAGTTCATGCCGATTGGTGATTCATAAATTATCATTAGGAGATATCGCTAGGGCTTGCAATCCTACGGTATCCGGGTTGATTCGAATAGTAGGCCTGTAATTGAAACATATTTATGTTGCGAGAGGGAGAGTGGATTCAAAACCCTAGACCTTTCTACCATAAATTTTCTCTACATTTTAATTGCTTTGTTTTACTTGAGCTTTTATAATTTTAGGAAACCAAATCAAACTCCCTTTTTGTCGAATTGAATTAGAAATTAATTGAAACTTCTGTAACTCAGCCTTATAATCCCTGTGGAGCGATACTCGGAATATTTGCCGCTATTCGAAAGAGTAGTAGTAATTGTTTCGTTTTATAAATTATTTTTGGTATGAAAAGCGACCTACCAAATTTTGGCGCCGTTGCCGGGGATTACAAGCACGGTTGCGCTGTTGCAGTTGATTTTTATTTTAATTCCTAGTTTAGGTGTTTTATTTTCCATCTATATTTTATTTTTATTCTCATTTTTTTTTCCATATTTGTTTAATTGCTCGTCTTCTTGGTAAGTATAACTCAGGCACGGAGTTGCGAGCTTGTATTGCGAGGAAGTTGGACAGTGAAGGAGAAGTTGCGAAGGGAAAAGTCAAGGAAATACCACCATACGTCTTTCGTCTACTTTCCGAGCATTGTGAGTCCTTCAATTTTTTCCTGCTATAGTTATTTTATTTTTTTTTTATACCTTTTTTTTTAGAGAGTCAATTAATTTCATAGTGTATGCAAGGTCTTCATTCGTTGAGTCCTAAATTTATTGATTTAGATCCTCAAATCGAGCGAATCTTTAGAGTTAAAAGAGCGGAGTCCAAATTAGCATTTTTCAATCCTAAAATTACTCCGATGGCGGAAGACCTTCCAGCCCTGAAATCACATTTCATACCTACCTCTTACACTCCCTCGTCTTGTATTCAGTTGCCGGCCACTACGGCAACTCATTATGAGATTAATCCAAGCCTCATTCAAATGCTCCCACCCTTTTATGGGAAAGACAACGAGGAACCTTACAGGCACCTGAATGAATTGAAAGAAATATGCCAAACTGTAAGAATCGAGGGCTTCACTGATGATGCACTTCGGTTGCGGTTGTTTCCCTTTCGCTTAAGGATAAAGCCAAGAATTGGTGGAAGTCTTTGTCCGCCAACTCCATAACTACATGGGAACAAATGCAACACGAATTTTTAAAAAAATACTTCCCTATAGGTAAGACAAAAGAAATTCGTCGAGCCATAATTGGTTTTAAAATGCAAGAGGGCGAACAATTTCATGAAACATGGGAGAGGTTTAGAGAATTGATTAGGAAGTGTCCGCACCATAAAATCCCAAAGTGGCAGCTGGTGGAAAGTCTTTACGATGGATTAAATCCAGGGTTCCGTCAAATGGTGGATGCCTCATGTGGGGGCAGTTTCATGATGAAAACTGAGGATGAGGGATGGGATCTTTTTGAAACTTTGAGTGAAAATTCACAACACCATGCCTCCACATCTCACATTCATAGGAACACATCTGCCTTATCCAACCCGCGTGGCCTATATGAGGTAGGCCAATCAAGCGATCTCTTCGCTAAGGTAAATGAATTGTCCCGTAAGCTTGATAGTTTCTTATCCTTAGGGCAAGTTCCTCCATATTTCCCTCAGCCTAATTTCTCTTGGAGCCAACCAACTCATGGGCAACCTCTTGCCCCATCATTGATGCCACCGTGTCTAGATACTTCTAATCTTCAAGCCTACAATCTAGCCCCTGCACAACAACCATACCAACAACCTTCTCCTCTTTCGTCCACTCAGAGGACACCATCATTGGAGGAGCAGGTGTTGCAAACCATGGGTGAACTCAAGGCTGATTTGCAATTGCTCCACTCTCATTCTCAATCTATTGCGAAGCTAGAGATCCAAGTGGGTCAAATAGTTAATGCCATTAACTGTAGGGAGGACGGCAAGTTGCCAAGTCAGCCAATAGCAAATCCAAGAGAGGTTCATCAAATTGAGAGTTTACAAGCTGACCAGCAAGCGAACATAGTTCTTAACCTAAGAAATGGGAGAGATGTAGAGACTAGACCGGAGGAGGAAACATGCAATAAAAAGGGTTCTGAAAGTGGAAAAATCATCAACGGTAAGGAGACTATTTCTCATAGGAAGCCCACATCGATTCCTCCAGCGGAACTATCATATGTGCCAAAAGCCCCTTTCCCTACTTGTCTTAATGCACCTTCACCCTTTCGCAAGAAGGGGGTAGAACAAGAAGACATGATGGAGGTGTTCAAACAAGTTAAAATCAACCTCCCACTCTTAGAGGCAATTAAACAAGTTCCATCTTACGCTAAATTTTTAAGAGACCTATGCACACAAAAGCGTAAGTCTAAGACACATGAGCCTAAGAATGTGCATCTCACTAAGCAGGTGAGCTCTATACTTACACGTAACATACCGATTAAGCGAAAGGATCCTGGTGTTCCTATCATTTCGTGTGTTATTGGAGATCATGTCATTGATAGAGCACTGCTAGACTTAGGGGCCAGTGTCAATTTGCTCCCTTACTCTGTTTATGAACAACTTGGGCTGGGAGAGTTGAAGCCCACACCGGTTACATTGCAATTAGCTGATCGATCTACTAAGGTGCCGCGTGGTATGATCGAGGATGTCCTTGTCAAGGTAGATAAGTTCTACTTTCCTGTTGATTTCATAGTCCTTGACATGGAACCAGTCCATAATCCCAATAAACAGATCCCTCTCATTCTTGGTCGTCCATTCTTGGCTACGGCCAATGCTTCTATTCATTGTAGAACTGGAGTGATGGATGTGTCATTTGGTAATATGAAGGTGCAATTGAATGTTTTTGATGCCAATCACTATCCTTCTAAAGAGAGAGATTGCTTTGCAGTAAGTGAGATTGACTGTATGTTTGATGAGGCACCTTCGGACATTCGAGTTCAGTGTCCTACAGAGACACATTTTGTGCATTTGGGCTTAGATAGTGCTGATATTGACACGGGCCATGGCTTTATTGATTCGAAGGCCCACATAGATGAACCTCCATGGAGTGACCCATACATTAAGCCGTGGCCCATATTTCCTAAGCCCTCCACCTCCCCACTTATGGAAATTGCACTGAGACTTGAGTGGGAACCACCACCATGTGCATGCTTGGGGCTAGATGACATGTTCTGTGGTGATTGATATATATTTTGCCTGTCTGGCTGAAGACATAAAACTTAGCGCTACTTGGGAGGCAACCCAAGTGTCATTTTTTTTTTTTTAAATGTCGTCTTTGAGTACTTTCTTTTTCTAATTTGGTTTATTTCTTTTGCGTTTTATTTTATTTTCTTTTTATTTGGTTGTCTTGGAGGCTAACAAGTGCAGGTACTACGCTTCAAGTTGGGGGTCTCCCTTTCACCATCTTTTACCTTGCTATTTGTTCTCCTCTACCAAGGTGATACCTTTCCTCTCTTTTACTTTCTCGTCTTATCTTTTAGTTCATGCTTTCAATGAGGACATTGAATGGTTTAAGTTGGGGGGAGGGATCACTTTATTTTTATGCTTTTTAGAGTCTAAAAAATTCAAAAAAAAAAAAGTGAACCAAGGAATTTGGATGCTTGAGCGCATTTAGTCTTGATTGATAACTGCTGATTAGTGTTTTGATGGATTGTTATGTGAGTTGACGTCTTGATACGAGTTCATGGATCGATTTAAGCTTGTGAATGAGACGTTGATAGAAAGCACTTGGTTAGCCTGTGCCACCTATAGTTGGATAGCGCTTTGATCACTTGAATTCATGCTTTTGCACAAACACTGTCCCACTTGAGCATTTACTGGCCTCGAATTTGGTTCACACGTCATTGATATTTCGGTGTGATTTGACTTGTCTATGGATTAATTGAAACCCTTTTCCCTACATTATGCGCTTAATTGATATTGCTTATCCGGACGTTCATTGAGTAACCGGGCAATCGGGGTTTGCTCCCACCGTATTGTTCGCGTCAAAAGATGGATAGACTTTGTGAAGACATTGGTTGAATGTGGTTAGTTTGGGTCTCTCCCTAAAGCCTTTTTGACTCGAGCAATTAAGTCCGAGGGGTCTCTTTAAACCTGGTACCCTAAGGCCATCTGGCTTGGGGATGACCGACCTAAAGCTTGTTACATGGGTCAACTAGAAAGCCCGACAGATCCAGGCATTGCACGACCGCAGGAAAAAAAAAAGGAAAAAAAAGAAGAAGTTAATTGTTTCGTTAAGGGAAGGGGTGAGTTTTTAGAGACACACCGGGCTATTGATATTGTGTGAACTGTTTTTGGGGTTAGTGAATTTCTATGTGTGGTTCTCACTTACACGCATGCTATGTGATAATTCTCTATCCAATCGTAGGTGAAAAGGCTAATTTTTGTGGTAGATTGTATACGAGAATTCACTTGTTTAAATCTTTGCATGAATAAAGCGTCTTGTCTTTGACTTGCATGGCAGTCGTTGCGGTACCTTGAGAGGTTGTCAGTTGGGTTTGAGTTGCATTTGAGTGTCCAATTCCTTGTGTGTTTTGTGGGTGATCACTGCTGAAAACCCTCACGAGACTTCACTCGTCCTACCGGGGCCGCCCGGGGGTTTAAAAGATTTATCCATCTTAGTTTCTTTTTCTTAGTTGCATTTGTTTTTGTTTTGCTAGGGACTAGCAAAATGTAAGTTGGGGGGTGTGATAGGAACGCAAAATGTCACATTGGCGCCCCCTAATTTATCCTTATTAAGTCCATTTATTTTGTTACTTGGAGTATAATGCATTGTTTGCGTGTTTTTGCAGATATTTGGAGGGTTTGATAGAAATAGTGCAAAGATTAGATTTTATTTATTTTCAAAACAAAGCCCGTGAGCAAATTAATTTGTGGACCAAGCTTATTGGAAAATAAAAATGAGATGCACTTGATCGAATTTCTATGCTACGGAATTTTGGAATCTGGACGTGGAGATGGGCCAGCCTAGGAATTGGGCTTAATTAAACATGGATAATGGTGCAATTGGCTTATTTGGTGCACATGCAAAAGAAATGGAGTAATAGGGAATTGAGATAGGTCAGCGAGGGCTCGACTAGAGTAAGCAACCGACTTTGGAAAAAAACCGTGGTGGGGCGCATGTGTTTATGATAAAAGGAGTCAGAGACTTGGAGGAGAGGGGGACTTCAGAGACGGACGGCTGCTAGCAGTAGTTCACGGAACAGCTTGATGTTTTCCAACCCCATGGCCGGCTAAACTTCTCCTCTAGGGTGTAGATGAAGCTCGAACCCTGAGTAACATTATTTATGTTTTGATTTATGGTTTTATTATTCGAATCATGGTTGTATGATTTTTAAGGATTTAATTATATTATTTATTCTTCCCATCAAATCTTGTGCATGATTTCCTAGGTTTTATGCACGTTCATACAACGGTTCGTAATTGTTTTGTGATAACTGTTGGATGAATTATACTACGTAAGACGCGTCGTGCCAATGAGACGACCCGTGCCGAATTGAGACGGTTCGTACTAGTAAGACGATTCGTGCTAGGCGGAGATAGTTCATGCCGATTGGTGATTCATAAATTATCATTAGGAGATATCGCTAGGGCTTGCAATCCTACGGTATCCGGGTTGATTCGAATAGTAGGCCTGTAATTGAAACATATTTATGTTGCGAGAGGGAGAGTGGATTCAAAACCCTAGACCTTTCTACCATAAATTTTCTCTACATTTTAATTGCTTTGTGACATCCGTTCCTAACATGCATGTGTATTTCACGTGATAGCGCATTTCGTGCACACATTCATTTCATAAGCCATTCGGTGCATGACATGTCATGTTACTAATAGTTCATGCATAGCTTAAATGCATACACCTATTATGTTGTGTTCCAATTATGTGTGTGGTTTGTGAAAAAAAAAAAAAGAAAGAAAAGAAGAAGTTTAGTGGAGGGGACACCTCACCCCTTAGGTGATAAGGATTAGAAGAGTTTCAAAATTTTCATTCTCTGCCTCAATTATTTCGTAGAGAGAGAGAGAGAGAGAGAGAGAGAGAGAGAGAGAGAGGAAGAAGATCAGAGAAGCTTGAAATTTTCTGAGTAAAGGTACGAATTTTGTTTTTATGGTATTTCAACTCCAAAAATTATGATATTTTAACCGTAGTTGTATTTATGTGTTATATTGACCGTGTAAAATTTTCAGAATTTTTGGTGAAGTGTAGAATTTATTAAAAATGTTTTATTGAACTGTTGTCTGTTGAAATCAGTTGCTGGCAGCTCTGCCATGCTTCACGAAAACGGGCATAACTTGGCCTAGGAACCTCTAATTTTCACTTCGTTTGTTTTTTTAGAAACTAGACACATAGGGCTTTCATAGTATATAAGCCTCATAGCTCAATTATTTCTGAGATATAGCAGGTTTTGGTTTAAATTTGAAGAAAATTCTGTTTTTGTAATTTTACAGCAAGTGACTGGTCTGTTTGGCGTTGGTTTAAAAATAGCTATCAAGCTCAGAAATTTCTAAATTTTTGATATGATGTTCCTATTTGTGTCTATCATCTGTGGTATAAATTTCGTGAGAAGAGGATTTGTAGATTAATTCTGTAAATTCGGAGACCGTGAGGCTGTTATGTGTTTTTGTGCATATTCAAACATTTCATTTGCATTTAAGCATGGGGGTTGAACGAGAGACTTATAGATGTCTTATAAACTATATTGTTAGGTGAGGAGGAGGATCTCGGTTACGTCTCCAGACCGTAGAGGATAGAGATTTTAGCAGTTGGTCTTTTGTCAGGTGAGGATGTACAGCTTCTATAATAAATAAGAAATGTTTTGTTTTTTTTTCAAATTTGTCGTGTGATTATTACTGTTCCTGAAAGCTCCTTTGATGATTATTTTTAGAATATGATGGCAACGTTTTTGGTTGGATGGATCAAATGATTTTTGGTGAGTGAGAAGAGAATTTTTACGCCTTTTGTGCCAATGTTTAGTTTGCAAGGTTGGCATCTTGCATTCGTGGGCTGTGCCAATATTTAGTTTGCAAGGTTGGCATCTTGCATTCGTGGGCTGTGCCAATATTTAGTTTGCAAGGTTGGCATCTTGCATTCGTGGGCTGTGCCAAATGTGAGCAGTGCAAGCTTAGTTCTTGTTTACTGTGTGGATTGCACCTACCATTGGTGATTAAGAATGGCCCTCGTCACCGCCACTATATGTGAGCCTGTGAGCGAGGTAACGGTACCGTCATAACTCCCGGTCGTGAGGTAGACGACTCGTTGGCGCACTTGGTAAAAATTTATGTGATTTCTGTTATGAGGAATGGGTGGAAATATGGTTTATTGAAAATCCATTTATTTTTGATGTGTTGTTGATATGAGTTTTGTGGGAAAGAAAGTTGGTTGAAATATTTGTACTGTGGTTGATTTTTAAGCTACAATCCATCTCAGGAGCTTGGACATTTCTTTTTATTGTGTTGCTAACGTACATCCTCCTGTAACCTTTTTGGTTGCAGATACCTGGATGAGCTAGATGTCGGTCCAACTACAGTGCCAGTCAGGAGTTTCTAGTAGTTGTTTGTAGCGTTTGTCTGTCTGAGGTGCTTTGTACATATTGGTTTGCGACGATGGTGTGGTTGTGTTGTGGTCCAGTACTTTGGACTTGTATAAATGTTTTGAGGGTTGTAGTTATTTTTATTTTATATTATCTCTTGTGCTTGCGGGTATCCCGAGATGTGTACAGGTTTTGTTGGGTGGTCTTACCACTTTGGGCAGGTCAGGTCTTGCCGGAGTGGGATGCGACAATTTTGGTATCAGAGCCTAGGTTATAGGTTCTGTAGACTCTTTAGAGTGTGGCACTTGTGGTGGACCATAGGCGGTGTTGTTTTCAGTTTTGAGGCTAGGTAATACCTAGAATGTTGAGATGGGTTTCACGGGGGTGTTAGTAGTGGGTGCATGCATACATGTTTAATCCATGCATATATACATATATTCATGTTTGTTATTAAACAGCTTGAGAAAGATGGATGAGGGAGCATCGTCTCATGTGCCTACATCAGCTAATGTGAGGGGACAAGGGGAACAACAAGAGCAGGTAAATCAGCTTGATCCAAATGGTAGAATGATTGAGGCTATCATGAGGTTGGCAGAACAGAATGCACAGTTGCTTGAGTTACAAGGAAGGAGGCCCCACACATCATTGGCCAAGCAATTTATTGATTTGGGTGCTAAGGAATTTTCGGGGACTATTGACCCGGCTGAGGCAGAAAACTGGTTGAAGGATGCGGTGCGTATTCTGAATAGGATGGGGGTAGCTAATGATGATAAAGTTGATCTGGTAACATTCATGTTTAAAGGTGAAGCCTTGCATTGGTGGGAAGCTACTGAGAGGTTACTTACCATGCCAGTGCCAGGAGTTGTACCGGTTGTACCACAGCGGATTACTTGGGCACGGTTTGAAAAAGCTTTTGATGAACAGTATTTCCCGGAGTCCTACAAATACGAGAAAGAGAATGAGTTTACTGACCTTCGACAGGGTAGGATGAGTGTGACTGAGTATGAGGCTAAGTTTACAGAGTTATCAAGGTATGCAGCGCAGTTAATTCCTGACGAGGCCACACGGTGCCGTAGGTTTCAAAGAGGGTTGAACTTTAATATTAGAAAGGAACTTACAGGGCAAGGGATGATTACTAATTACGCGGAGTTAGTACATAGGGCAAAGATGATTGAAAAAGATGTGATGGAGGAAGAAGAAATGAAAGAGCGGTTTAAAAAGCAAAGGTTCAGTGGCCAATCAGGAGGGAGTTTCGGGACAGGTACCACTAGGAGTGGTGGACAGAGACCTCAGAATTCTTGTGGACAGAGTTTTCATTCTCAGAATCGGGGTACAAGGTCTGGTGGAAATCAGTTTAATAGAAGCACTTCTGGTGGTAACACAAATGGGAATCGTGGGGGAAACCAAACATGTTTCAGATGTGGGGCAGTTGGTCATTTCATCAGGGATTGTCCTCAACTTGACAACAAGGTGATTTGTTATAAGTGTGGGCAGCCAGGTCATATAGCAACAAACTGTGGTCAACAAACGACAACTGTCGTTTCGTCAGTGGGTAGTGCGAAAAATACCGGTGTTGGACCTTCTGGGTCAACTCAGGGAGGTAGCAGGGGATTGGCTGGGAGGCCAGCAACTAATGGGAGAGTGTTTGCTATGTCCAGACAGGATGCTCAGGCTACCCCAGAGGTGGTGGCAGGTATGCTTACTATTTTTGATAGAAATGCTCAAGTACTTATAGATCCTGGATCTACACATTCATTCATATCACCAACATTCATTATGCATGTGAACGGAGTGTCAACAAGACCATTAGATCATGATGTGTTTATTGCTACACCGGTTGGGGAGGTGGTACGAATAGAAAATGTATATCAGGATTGTAAGATAAAAATTGGAGAGAAGGAGTTACTGGTTAATTTAATGCCGTTATACATGGAGGATTTTGATTTGATTTTGGGAATGGATTTTCTATCTTCTTATCATGCATATATGGATTGTTATGAGAAGAAAGTATTGTTCAGAGTTCCAGGGGAGGTAGAATTTTCTTTTCAGGGGGACAGGGTTAAATCTTCAATATGTATCATTTCTGCAATTAAAGCTGTGAGGTTGTTGGAAAAGGGTTGTCAAGGTTATTTGGCACACGTTGTGAATACTGAGATAAAAGGGAATGAACTTTCAGCGATACCAGTGGTTTGTGAGTTTCCAGATGTTTTTCCTGATGAGTTGCCGGGTATTCCAGTGGATAGGGAAATTGAGTTTACAATTGAGCTCTTGCCAGGCACTTTACCAATTTCTATTCCACCTTATCGGATGGCACCCGCGGAGTTGAAAGAACTTAAAGTGCAACTACAAGAATTACTGGATAAAGGTTTTATTAGGCCCAGTGTCTCACCTTGGGGTGCACCAGTTTTATTTGTGAAAAAGAAGGATGGTACATTGAGGTTGTGCATAGATTACAGACAATTGAATCGGGTTACAGTTAAAAATAAGTATCCGTTGCCTCGAATAGATGAATTGTTTGATCAGTTGCAGGGTGCTAGAGTTTTCTCCAAAATTGATCTACGATCAGGTTATCATCAGTTGAAAGTGAGGGAGTCTGATATTCCAAAAACTGCTTTTCGAACCAGGTATGGACATTATGAGTTTGTTGTCATGCCATTCGGTTTAACAAATGCTCCTGCTGCATTTATGGATTTAATGAATAGGGTGTTTAAAGCTTATTTGGATCAGTTTGTGATTGTCTTCATTGATGATATACTGATTTATTCGCGAAGTGAGGAGGAACATGTCAAGCACTTGAGGACTGCTTTGCAAGTTTTGAGGGATAAGGAATTGTTTGCCAAGTTGAGTAAATGTGAATTTTGGTTGGGCAGTGTGGTGTTTTTGGGGCATGTCATTTCAGGTGATGGTATTCAAGTGGATCCTAAGAAAGTTGAAGCAGTAGTGAAGTGGGAGAGGCCAACCAACGTGACTGAAGTTCGCAGTTTTCTAGGTTTGGCGGGATATTATCGCAGATTTGTGAAAGACTTTTCGCTTATAGCAAGGCCAATGACTCAGTTGACTCAGAAAAGTGTGAAATTTGAATGGACAGATCGTTGTGAGCGGAGTTTCCAAGAATTGAAATCTCGGTTGGTTAGTGCACCTATTCTTACTCTTCCTTCTGGTAATGATGGTTTTGTGATTTATAGTGATGCTTCACATCAAGGTTTGGGTTGTGTGTTGATGCAGTGTGGAAAGGTAATTGCATATGGTTCCAGACAGTTGAAGCCTCATGAAAGAAATTACCCTACCCACGATTTGGAGTTGGCGGCGATAGTGTTTGCTTTAAAGTTGTGGCGGCATTATCTCTATGGTGCTACATGCGAGATTTTCACAGATCATCAAAGTTTGAAGTATATTTTTACTCAGAGGGATCTAAATTTGAGGCAAAGGAGGTGGATGGAGTTGATCAAGGATTATGATTGCAGTATAAATTATCATCCTGGAAAAGCTAATGTGGTAGCTGACGCTCTAAGTCGTAAATCTTCTGGGACTATGGCATATCTACGGTTAGTGCGGGCTGATCTGTTTTCTGGGTTGAAATCTCTTCGAGTTAGTCTGGCGGTTGGTGCATGTGGGTCTTTGTTGGCTACTCTTACCTTGAGACCGACACTTATTGATCGTATTAGAGAGGCTCAAAATTCAGATAGCAACATGGCAAAGATTAAAGCTGAGGTAAAGGCGGGAATTCGAACTGACTTTGTGATTCGGGAAAGGGATGATGCATTGTTACGTGGGAATAAATTATGTGTGCCATACAACAGCGAAATGAGGAAGGAAATACTAGAAGAAGCTCATTGTTCTGCTTACGCCATGCACCCAGGTGGTACGAAAATGTACAGGGATTTGCGAGAGAATTATTGGTGGAGGGGTATGAAAAAGGATATAATCAAATATGTAGGAAAATGTTTGGTCTGTCAGCAAGTTAAAGTGGAGCATCAGAGACCTGCCGGATTGCTACAGCCTCTTCCTATCCCTGAATGGAAGTGGGAACATATCACCATGGATTTTGTGACAGGATTGCCACGTACTCCGAAAGGACACGATGCTATTTGGGTTATTGTGGATCGATTGACAAAGTCTGCACATTTCTTGCCGGTGAAAATGACTTTTTCGATGGATAGGTATGCGAAATTGTACATAGATGAGATTATTCGACTGCACGGTACTCCAGTTTCAATTGTGTCTGACAGAGATCCTCGCTTTACATCAAAATTTTGGCCGAGATTGCAAGAAGCTTTGGGAACTACTCTGAAATTTAGCACATCATTTCATCCTCAGACAGACGGGCAGTCAGAGCGAACAATACAGACTCTGGAAGATATGCTTCGAGCTTGTGCACTTGATTTTCAGGGCAGTTGGGAAGAACACATACCTTTGATTGAGTTTGCATATAATAACAGTTTCCAGTCTACAATTGGTATGGCTCCATATGAAGCCTTGTATGGTAAAAAGTGTCGAAGTCCATTATGTTGGGAAGAAGTTGGAGAGAGAAAGTTGCTCGGGCCAGAAATTATTCAGATCACTACAGATAAGGTAAAAGTTATAAGAGAAAGATTGAAGCAAGCTCAGGATAGGCAGAAAAGCTATGCAGACACACGAAGGAGAGATCTAGAATTTGAAGTTGGTGATCATGTATTTCTGCGAGTATCGCCATGGAAGGGTATTATGAGATTTGGCAAGAAAGGGAAACTAAGTCCTCGCTATATTGGGCCGTATGAAATTATCAAAAGAATTGGGGCTACAGCTTATGAGTTGGCACTACCACCAGAATTATTAAAGTTGCATAATGTCTTTCACGTTTCAATGTTGAGGAAATATATAGCTGACCCTTCTCATATTTTGGTGGCACAACCTATTGAGCTTAAAGAAGACTTAAGTTATGTGGAGACGCCAGTTAAAATCTTGGATAGAAGGGATCAAGTGTTACGCACTAAAACCATTCCACTCGTAAAAGTTTTGTGGCGTAGTCATTCTGTTGAGGAGGCTACTTGGGAAAGCGAGGAGGAAATGAGAAGTCAGTATCCACATTTGTTTGTTTAAGGTAAGCAAATTTCGAGGACGAAATTTTTGTAAGGTGGGGAGAGTTGTGACATCCGTTCCTAACATGCATGTGTATTTCACGTGATAGCGCATTTCGTGCACACATTCATTTCATAAGCCATTCGGTGCATGACATGTCATGTTACTAATAGTTCATGCATAGCTTAAATGCATACACCTATTATGTTGTGTTCCAATTATGTGTGTGGTTTGTGAAAAAAAAAAAAAGAAAGAAAAGAAGAAGTTTAGTGGAGGGGACACCTCACCCCTTAGGTGATAAGGATTAGAAGAGTTTCAAAATTTTCATTCTCTGCCTCAATTATTTCGTAGAGAGAGAGAGAGAGAGAGAGAGAGGAAGAAGATCAGAGAAGCTTGAAATTTTCTGAGTAAAGGTACGAATTTTGTTTTTATGGTATTTCAACTCCAAAAATTATGATATTTTAACCGTAGTTGTATTTATGTGTTATATTGACCGTGTAAAATTTTCAGAATTTTTGGTGAAGTGTAGAATTTATTAAAAATGTTTTATTGAACTGTTGTCTGTTGAAATCAGTTGCTGGCAGCTCTGCCATGCTTCACGAAAACGGGCATAACTTGGCCTAGGAACCTCTAATTTTCACTTCGTTTGTTTTTTTAGAAACTAGACACATAGGGCTTTCATAGTATATAAGCCTCATAGCTCAATTATTTCTGAGATATAGCAGGTTTTGGTTTAAATTTGAAGAAAATTCTGTTTTTGTAATTTTACAGCAAGTGACTGGTCTGTTTGGCGTTGGTTTAAAAATAGCTATCAAGCTCAGAAATTTCTAAATTTTTGATATGATGTTCCTATTTGTGTCTATCATCTGTGGTATAAATTTCGTGAGAAGAGGATTTGTAGATTAATTCTGTAAATTCGGAGACCGTGAGGCTGTTATGTGTTTTTGTGCATATTCAAACATTTCATTTGCATTTAAGCATGGGGGTTGAACGAGAGACTTATAGATGTCTTATAAACTATATTGTTAGGTGAGGAGGAGGATCTCGGTTACGTCTCCAGACCGTAGAGGATAGAGATTTTAGCAGTTGGTCTTTTGTCAGGTGAGGATGTACAGCTTCTATAATAAATAAGAAATGTTTTGTTTTTTTTTCAAATTTGTCGTGTGATTATTACTGTTCCTGAAAGCTCCTTTGATGATTATTTTTAGAATATGATGGCAACGTTTTTGGTTGGATGGATCAAATGATTTTTGGTGAGTGAGAAGAGAATTTTTACGCCTTTTGTGCCAATGTTTAGTTTGCAAGGTTGGCATCTTGCATTCGTGGGCTGTGCCAATATTTAGTTTGCAAGGTTGGCATCTTGCATTCGTGGGCTGTGCCAATATTTAGTTTGCAAGGTTGGCATCTTGCATTCGTGGGCTGTGCCAAATGTGAGCAGTGCAAGCTTAGTTCTTGTTTACTGTGTGGATTGCACCTACCATTGGTGATTAAGAATGGCCCTCGTCACCGCCACTATATGTGAGCCTGTGAGCGAGGTAACGGTACCGTCATAACTCCCGGTCGTGAGGTAGACGACTCGTTGGCGCACTTGGTAAAAATTTATGTGATTTCTGTTATGAGGAATGGGTGGAAATATGGTTTATTGAAAATCCATTTATTTTTGATGTGTTGTTGATATGAGTTTTGTGGGAAAGAAAGTTGGTTGAAATATTTGTACTGTGGTTGATTTTTAAGCTACAATCCATCTCAGGAGCTTGGACATTTCTTTTTATTGTGTTGCTAACGTACATCCTCCTGTAACCTTTTTGGTTGCAGATACCTGGATGAGCTAGATGTCGGTCCAACTACAGTGCCAGTCAGGAGTTTCTAGTAGTTGTTTGTAGCGTTTGTCTGTCTGAGGTGCTTTGTACATATTGGTTTGCGACGATGGTGTGGTTGTGTTGTGGTCCAGTACTTTGGACTTGTATAAATGTTTTGAGGGTTGTAGTTATTTTTATTTTATATTATCTCTTGTGCTTGCGGGTATCCCGAGATGTGTACAGGTTTTGTTGGGTGGTCTTACCACTTTGGGCAGGTCAGGTCTTGCCGGAGTGGGATGCGACAATTTTGGTATCAGAGCCTAGGTTATAGGTTCTGTAGACTCTTTAGAGTGTGGCACTTGTGGTGGACCATAGGCGGTGTTGTTTTCAGTTTTGAGGCTAGGTAATACCTAGAATGTTGAGATGGGTTTCACGGGGGTGTTAGTAGTGGGTGCATGCATACATGTTTAATCCATGCATATATACATATATTCATGTTTGTTATTAAACAGCTTGAGAAAGATGGATGAGGGAGCATCGTCTCATGTGCCTACATCAGCTAATGTGAGGGGACAAGGGGAACAACAAGAGCAGGTAAATCAGCTTGATCCAAATGGTAGAATGATTGAGGCTATCATGAGGTTGGCAGAACAGAATGCACAGTTGCTTGAGTTACAAGGAAGGAGGCCCCACACATCATTGGCCAAGCAATTTATTGATTTGGGTGCTAAGGAATTTTCGGGGACTATTGACCCGGCTGAGGCAGAAAACTGGTTGAAGGATGCGGTGCGTATTCTGAATAGGATGGGGGTAGCTAATGATGATAAAGTTGATCTGGTAACATTCATGTTTAAAGGTGAAGCCTTGCATTGGTGGGAAGCTACTGAGAGGTTACTTACCATGCCAGTGCCAGGAGTTGTACCGGTTGTACCACAGCGGATTACTTGGGCACGGTTTGAAAAAGCTTTTGATGAACAGTATTTCCCGGAGTCCTACAAATACGAGAAAGAGAATGAGTTTACTGACCTTCGACAGGGTAGGATGAGTGTGACTGAGTATGAGGCTAAGTTTACAGAGTTATCAAGGTATGCAGCGCAGTTAATTCCTGACGAGGCCACACGGTGCCGTAGGTTTCAAAGAGGGTTGAACTTTAATATTAGAAAGGAACTTACAGGGCAAGGGATGATTACTAATTACGCGGAGTTAGTACATAGGGCAAAGATGATTGAAAAAGATGTGATGGAGGAAGAAGAAATGAAAGAGCGGTTTAAAAAGCAAAGGTTCAGTGGCCAATCAGGAGGGAGTTTCGGGACAGGTACCACTAGGAGTGGTGGACAGAGACCTCAGAATTCTTGTGGACAGAGTTTTCATTCTCAGAATCGGGGTACAAGGTCTGGTGGAAATCAGTTTAATAGAAGCACTTCTGGTGGTAACACAAATGGGAATCGTGGGGGAAACCAAACATGTTTCAGATGTGGGGCAGTTGGTCATTTCATCAGGGATTGTCCTCAACTTGACAACAAGGTGATTTGTTATAAGTGTGGGCAGCCAGGTCATATAGCAACAAACTGTGGTCAACAAACGACAACTGTCGTTTCGTCAGTGGGTAGTGCGAAAAATACCGGTGTTGGACCTTCTGGGTCAACTCAGGGAGGTAGCAGGGGATTGGCTGGGAGGCCAGCAACTAATGGGAGAGTGTTTGCTATGTCCAGACAGGATGCTCAGGCTACCCCAGAGGTGGTGGCAGGTATGCTTACTATTTTTGATAGAAATGCTCAAGTACTTATAGATCCTGGATCTACACATTCATTCATATCACCAACATTCATTATGCATGTGAACGGAGTGTCAACAAGACCATTAGATCATGATGTGTTTATTGCTACACCGGTTGGGGAGGTGGTACGAATAGAAAATGTATATCAGGATTGTAAGATAAAAATTGGAGAGAAGGAGTTACTGGTTAATTTAATGCCGTTATACATGGAGGATTTTGATTTGATTTTGGGAATGGATTTTCTATCTTCTTATCATGCATATATGGATTGTTATGAGAAGAAAGTATTGTTCAGAGTTCCAGGGGAGGTAGAATTTTCTTTTCAGGGGGACAGGGTTAAATCTTCAATATGTATCATTTCTGCAATTAAAGCTGTGAGGTTGTTGGAAAAGGGTTGTCAAGGTTATTTGGCACACGTTGTGAATACTGAGATAAAAGGGAATGAACTTTCAGCGATACCAGTGGTTTGTGAGTTTCCAGATGTTTTTCCTGATGAGTTGCCGGGTATTCCAGTGGATAGGGAAATTGAGTTTACAATTGAGCTCTTGCCAGGCACTTTACCAATTTCTATTCCACCTTATCGGATGGCACCCGCGGAGTTGAAAGAACTTAAAGTGCAACTACAAGAATTACTGGATAAAGGTTTTATTAGGCCCAGTGTCTCACCTTGGGGTGCACCAGTTTTATTTGTGAAAAAGAAGGATGGTACATTGAGGTTGTGCATAGATTACAGACAATTGAATCGGGTTACAGTTAAAAATAAGTATCCGTTGCCTCGAATAGATGAATTGTTTGATCAGTTGCAGGGTGCTAGAGTTTTCTCCAAAATTGATCTACGATCAGGTTATCATCAGTTGAAAGTGAGGGAGTCTGATATTCCAAAAACTGCTTTTCGAACCAGGTATGGACATTATGAGTTTGTTGTCATGCCATTCGGTTTAACAAATGCTCCTGCTGCATTTATGGATTTAATGAATAGGGTGTTTAAAGCTTATTTGGATCAGTTTGTGATTGTCTTCATTGATGATATACTGATTTATTCGCGAAGTGAGGAGGAACATGTCAAGCACTTGAGGACTGCTTTGCAAGTTTTGAGGGATAAGGAATTGTTTGCCAAGTTGAGTAAATGTGAATTTTGGTTGGGCAGTGTGGTGTTTTTGGGGCATGTCATTTCAGGTGATGGTATTCAAGTGGATCCTAAGAAAGTTGAAGCAGTAGTGAAGTGGGAGAGGCCAACCAACGTGACTGAAGTTCGCAGTTTTCTAGGTTTGGCGGGATATTATCGCAGATTTGTGAAAGACTTTTCGCTTATAGCAAGGCCAATGACTCAGTTGACTCAGAAAAGTGTGAAATTTGAATGGACAGATCGTTGTGAGCGGAGTTTCCAAGAATTGAAATCTCGGTTGGTTAGTGCACCTATTCTTACTCTTCCTTCTGGTAATGATGGTTTTGTGATTTATAGTGATGCTTCACATCAAGGTTTGGGTTGTGTGTTGATGCAGTGTGGAAAGGTAATTGCATATGGTTCCAGACAGTTGAAGCCTCATGAAAGAAATTACCCTACCCACGATTTGGAGTTGGCGGCGATAGTGTTTGCTTTAAAGTTGTGGCGGCATTATCTCTATGGTGCTACATGCGAGATTTTCACAGATCATCAAAGTTTGAAGTATATTTTTACTCAGAGGGATCTAAATTTGAGGCAAAGGAGGTGGATGGAGTTGATCAAGGATTATGATTGCAGTATAAATTATCATCCTGGAAAAGCTAATGTGGTAGCTGACGCTCTAAGTCGTAAATCTTCTGGGACTATGGCATATCTACGGTTAGTGCGGGCTGATCTGTTTTCTGGGTTGAAATCTCTTCGAGTTAGTCTGGCGGTTGGTGCATGTGGGTCTTTGTTGGCTACTCTTACCTTGAGACCGACACTTATTGATCGTATTAGAGAGGCTCAAAATTCAGATAGCAACATGGCAAAGATTAAAGCTGAGGTAAAGGCGGGAATTCGAACTGACTTTGTGATTCGGGAAAGGGATGATGCATTGTTACGTGGGAATAAATTATGTGTGCCATACAACAGCGAAATGAGGAAGGAAATACTAGAAGAAGCTCATTGTTCTGCTTACGCCATGCACCCAGGTGGTACGAAAATGTACAGGGATTTGCGAGAGAATTATTGGTGGAGGGGTATGAAAAAGGATATAATCAAATATGTAGGAAAATGTTTGGTCTGTCAGCAAGTTAAAGTGGAGCATCAGAGACCTGCCGGATTGCTACAGCCTCTTCCTATCCCTGAATGGAAGTGGGAACATATCACCATGGATTTTGTGACAGGATTGCCACGTACTCCGAAAGGACACGATGCTATTTGGGTTATTGTGGATCGATTGACAAAGTCTGCACATTTCTTGCCGGTGAAAATGACTTTTTCGATGGATAGGTATGCGAAATTGTACATAGATGAGATTATTCGACTGCACGGTACTCCAGTTTCAATTGTGTCTGACAGAGATCCTCGCTTTACATCAAAATTTTGGCCGAGATTGCAAGAAGCTTTGGGAACTACTCTGAAATTTAGCACATCATTTCATCCTCAGACAGACGGGCAGTCAGAGCGAACAATACAGACTCTGGAAGATATGCTTCGAGCTTGTGCACTTGATTTTCAGGGCAGTTGGGAAGAACACATACCTTTGATTGAGTTTGCATATAATAACAGTTTCCAGTCTACAATTGGTATGGCTCCATATGAAGCCTTGTATGGTAAAAAGTGTCGAAGTCCATTATGTTGGGAAGAAGTTGGAGAGAGAAAGTTGCTCGGGCCAGAAATTATTCAGATCACTACAGATAAGGTAAAAGTTATAAGAGAAAGATTGAAGCAAGCTCAGGATAGGCAGAAAAGCTATGCAGACACACGAAGGAGAGATCTAGAATTTGAAGTTGGTGATCATGTATTTCTGCGAGTATCGCCATGGAAGGGTATTATGAGATTTGGCAAGAAAGGGAAACTAAGTCCTCGCTATATTGGGCCGTATGAAATTATCAAAAGAATTGGGGCTACAGCTTATGAGTTGGCACTACCACCAGAATTATTAAAGTTGCATAATGTCTTTCACGTTTCAATGTTGAGGAAATATATAGCTGACCCTTCTCATATTTTGGTGGCACAACCTATTGAGCTTAAAGAAGACTTAAGTTATGTGGAGACGCCAGTTAAAATCTTGGATAGAAGGGATCAAGTGTTACGCACTAAAACCATTCCACTCGTAAAAGTTTTGTGGCGTAGTCATTCTGTTGAGGAGGCTACTTGGGAAAGCGAGGAGGAAATGAGAAGTCAGTATCCACATTTGTTTGTTTAAGGTAAGCAAATTTCGAGGACGAAATTTTTGTAAGGTGGGGAGAGTTGTGACATCCGTTCCTAACATGCATGTGTATTTCACGTGATAGCGCATTTCGTGCACACATTCATTTCATAAGCCATTCGGTGCATGACATGTCATGTTACTAATAGTTCATGCATAGCTTAAATGCATACACCTATTATGTTGTGTTCCAATTATGTGTGTGGTTTGTGAAAAAAAAAAAAAGAAAGAAAAGAAGAAGTTTAGTGGAGGGGACACCTCACCCCTTAGGTGATAAGGATTAGAAGAGTTTCAAAATTTTCATTCTCTGCCTCAATTATTTCGTAGAGAGAGAGAGAGAGAGAGAGAGAGGAAGAAGATCAGAGAAGCTTGAAATTTTCTGAGTAAAGGTACGAATTTTGTTTTTATGGTATTTCAACTCCAAAAATTATGATATTTTAACCGTAGTTGTATTTATGTGTTATATTGACCGTGTAAAATTTTCAGAATTTTTGGTGAAGTGTAGAATTTATTAAAAATGTTTTATTGAACTGTTGTCTGTTGAAATCAGTTGCTGGCAGCTCTGCCATGCTTCACGAAAACGGGCATAACTTGGCCTAGGAACCTCTAATTTTCACTTCGTTTGTTTTTTTAGAAACTAGACACATAGGGCTTTCATAGTATATAAGCCTCATAGCTCAATTATTTCTGAGATATAGCAGGTTTTGGTTTAAATTTGAAGAAAATTCTGTTTTTGTAATTTTACAGCAAGTGACTGGTCTGTTTGGCGTTGGTTTAAAAATAGCTATCAAGCTCAGAAATTTCTAAATTTTTGATATGATGTTCCTATTTGTGTCTATCATCTGTGGTATAAATTTCGTGAGAAGAGGATTTGTAGATTAATTCTGTAAATTCGGAGACCGTGAGGCTGTTATGTGTTTTTGTGCATATTCAAACATTTCATTTGCATTTAAGCATGGGGGTTGAACGAGAGACTTATAGATGTCTTATAAACTATATTGTTAGGTGAGGAGGAGGATCTCGGTTACGTCTCCAGACCGTAGAGGATAGAGATTTTAGCAGTTGGTCTTTTGTCAGGTGAGGATGTACAGCTTCTATAATAAATAAGAAATGTTTTGTTTTTTTTTCAAATTTGTCGTGTGATTATTACTGTTCCTGAAAGCTCCTTTGATGATTATTTTTAGAATATGATGGCAACGTTTTTGGTTGGATGGATCAAATGATTTTTGGTGAGTGAGAAGAGAATTTTTACGCCTTTTGTGCCAATGTTTAGTTTGCAAGGTTGGCATCTTGCATTCGTGGGCTGTGCCAATATTTAGTTTGCAAGGTTGGCATCTTGCATTCGTGGGCTGTGCCAATATTTAGTTTGCAAGGTTGGCATCTTGCATTCGTGGGCTGTGCCAAATGTGAGCAGTGCAAGCTTAGTTCTTGTTTACTGTGTGGATTGCACCTACCATTGGTGATTAAGAATGGCCCTCGTCACCGCCACTATATGTGAGCCTGTGAGCGAGGTAACGGTACCGTCATAACTCCCGGTCGTGAGGTAGACGACTCGTTGGCGCACTTGGTAAAAATTTATGTGATTTCTGTTATGAGGAATGGGTGGAAATATGGTTTATTGAAAATCCATTTATTTTTGATGTGTTGTTGATATGAGTTTTGTGGGAAAGAAAGTTGGTTGAAATATTTGTACTGTGGTTGATTTTTAAGCTACAATCCATCTCAGGAGCTTGGACATTTCTTTTTATTGTGTTGCTAACGTACATCCTCCTGTAACCTTTTTGGTTGCAGATACCTGGATGAGCTAGATGTCGGTCCAACTACAGTGCCAGTCAGGAGTTTCTAGTAGTTGTTTGTAGCGTTTGTCTGTCTGAGGTGCTTTGTACATATTGGTTTGCGACGATGGTGTGGTTGTGTTGTGGTCCAGTACTTTGGACTTGTATAAATGTTTTGAGGGTTGTAGTTATTTTTATTTTATATTATCTCTTGTGCTTGCGGGTATCCCGAGATGTGTACAGGTTTTGTTGGGTGGTCTTACCACTTTGGGCAGGTCAGGTCTTGCCGGAGTGGGATGCGACAGCTTTGTTTTACTTGAGCTTTTATAATTTTAGGAAACCAAATCAAACTCCCTTTTTGTCGAATTGAATTAGAAATTAATTGAAACTTCTGTAACTCAGCCTTATAATCCCTGTGGAGCGATACTCGGAATATTTGCCGCTATTCGAAAGAGTAGTAGTAATTGTTTCGTTTTATAAATTATTTTTGGTATGAAAAGCGACCTACCAATGGGTCTGTAGAAGATGGGCCTATGTGGCTATCACGCGTTGAAGCGGCACACTGAAAGAAGCAAAAACAAAAAATACATGATCCCACAAAAATACATATTGATTAGCAAACATTAAATTTTAACAATTGAAAACATGACAAAAATTACATTATTAAAAAATGAAGTGTGACCTACAATTGGGATATTATAAATTGAATGATCAACAGATGAAGTTATGTAAATTCATTGATCAAAACACCAAGATTTAACAATTGAAAACATCTCATAATTTCAAATATTAAAAAATAAAATATTTACTACTATTTGGACATAAACAATTAATTTAAATCTTCATATCCTACAGTTTTGTGTTCAGATTTTATAAGTTGAAGTAACGTCTTAATTCATATTCTAAAATTTGAATAGGTGCATAAAATTCGGTTTCAAATAAATGAATCAATTGGTGGGAATTTAAACCTTGTTTTGTCAAACTTTTTTTCATGTTTTAAAATTCAAAATAATGTACATATTTCAAACTTTGAAGAATGAAAACCACGTTCAACTTCAACACTGAGAATCCGAATTTCAAATGACGAAAACGCGAGAGACAAATCTGGGTCTTACCTCTTTGCTCGTTTTTAGCTCCCAAACCATCATTTTCTTGCCATCATATTCCTTGTCGACCTCCTTGCAGTCCGTTTCTTCCATTTCAAAAAAGGTGCATTGTGGGTCAAGGTCAAATGTAGGTGAAGAACCTTCTATGGAAACTTCCATTGGATTCTCCATTGAGGGAGAGGTGAGGAATGAGAGGAGGGGAGTGAAAGTTCTTTAGGGTTTGAGGTGGGAGAAGAGAAGAGGAGGTTTTTTAGGGCATGTAATAGGAAGATGAAGAAGAACACGATCTGTGTTCTTGGGTTCCTTTTTTTTTGGCAGATGGATTGGGAATAAGATGGAGAGGGGTTGTAGATATTTTGTGGTTGTCTTTTAATTGATTTGTGCTATTTGCATCCCACTCATTAAGGACAAAAAAGTCTTTTATGCAAGGACATTTTTGTCTACCACTGATTAAATGTTAGTGGGTTGAATTTAGCCATTTCTCGGTTGCGAATAGAATTGGCCCAAATACGTACATATGCAAAGAGACCTTATATGTGAAATTACTGCTTTGCCCTTTTTAATTCGCGGCCAAAGCTTTCTCCAATTCTAAGGCCACGTGACCTTCTCTAAACTTTCCACGGGTACATCCCTTGCCCACCTGGCCTCTTGGATTACAGTTCATCGCCGCACCCAAATCAAACCTCATCTCTCTCAAAAGTCATCCATTGACGACGCAGCAGCAAGGGATGGCTCCTATTGCCCGTCTATATCGCAAATCTGACACTGTGGATGCAGCAACAACTTGATTCTTGGATGGACTGACAAAACTGTTTTTGATTGTGCCAAAATTCCAATGCATAAAGAGTTTGTACTTTAAGCATGAGTACAAGCATTTCATGCACTTGAGTTTTGGCACAAACAAAATGAGTTTTGGCATTAACACTACCCTTATGTAATATGTATATATAAAATAATGGGTTTTCTATGTAATTAACATATTTCGGTTCGGTTCGGTTCAGGTATAGGTTTGGTTCACAGGTAAACCCATAAGCGAACCGAACCCGTTCGGTTTTTCATCCATCTAAACCACACCCGCACCCATGGGGAAAAAATCAGTTACGGTTCGGGGAAAAAAAGCGGTTACGGTTCGGTTACCCATCGGTTCGGTCGATATTGCCATCCCTATTTGGCACGCATGGAAATAAAAGACGGTGCTAATTATTACTAGTTGTTCTAAACTCTGGCTGGGTTCCTAATTAAACTCACTTTTTCAACGTGTAATTATTCTATATTTCTCGGACTATCATGTGATCTTGTCTAAATAGTGTTCTTAGTAGATCACGCAACGACAAATTTAAAAGCACAAGTTTCTATGAGTTCGACCTCGCACTTGCATGCTTCAATACGTTTCGTACGCTTGTGAGTATATTAAAATTTCACAGCAAAACCCAAAGTCAAGAAATATACTAATTATATGCTATAGTGGTGATATATAAATGTGGGGATGATAATGTGGTGATATATAATGTGGTGATATAAAATGCAAACGGCTAATGATGCCTTGGAAAAACTTCCACTTTGGTAAAAACAAATACGTACACATGCAAAGAGACCTTCTATGTGAAATTACTGCTTTGCCCTTTTTAATTCTCCGTTTTGCATAGCTGCCAAAGCTTTCTCCAATTCTAAGGCCACGTGACCTTCTCCAAACCTTCCACGGGTGCATCCCTTGCCCACCTGGCCTCTTGGATTACAGTTCATCACCGCGCCGAAATCAAACCTCGTCTCTCTCAAAAATCATCCATTGACGACGCAGCAGCAAGGGATGGCTCCTATTGCCCGTCTATATCGCAAATCTGACACTGTGGATGAAGCAACAACTTGATTCTTGGATGGACTGACATTGCAGGTATTTAATTGGAATTGCGGTTGCCTTCTGCGATTGAGGCTAGGGTTACGGTGGTAAAATACGGAAAAGAACATTCAAATTACGGTGGCGATCTTTTCGATTGGGGATAGGGTTGCGATGCTAACAAAGCAATGAGTTGTATGCTTTTGGAACTGAATTTGGCTTCTGTTCAACCATTTGGAGAATTTGGCTTGTGAAACTATGCTTTTGGAAGTAAATTGGACTTTTGAAAAATCTAATATAGATTATAGAGTTCAATAGTATACCCTCTTGGAGGATATTACCCCTAATGTATGGTTAAGTGCTGGTACTTCACCGTACTTGAGATGTATGTCTATTCCTAGAAGGTTTTATTACGGGCCAATACAAAAAACAAATATTTATTACCACTAACTCCAATCATTCTTTTTAATTACCACTAACTCCATTAAGGTCAATCACTCTTAGGTTTAGGCACTTTCATAGAGTATCCTAGGATGTTAGGTTTAGGCACTTTCATAGAGTACCCTAGGATGTTAGGCACTTTCATAGGGTACCCTAAGGTTTAGGTTTAGACACTTTCATAGGGTACCCTAAAGTTTAGGGTACCCTAAATTTAGAATGTACATTTTAGAATTTAGACCGTACATTTAGAATTTAGACTGTACATTTAGAATTTAGACCGTACATTTAGAATGTATATTTTAGAATTTAGACCGTACATTTGGAATTTAGACTGTATATTTAGAATTTAGATCGTACATTTCAAAATTTAGACCGTACATTTAGAATTTAGACTGTACATTTAGAATTTAGACCGTACATTAAGAATTTAGACCGTACATTTTAGAATTTACACAGTATATTCCAAAATATTAAAAGTCAATTATGAAAATAATCAATTGAAAGTTGGATATAGGGTTTTTAGTGGTTTAGGCACTTTCATAGGGTACCCTAGCATTTTAGGCACTTTCATAGGGTACCCTAGGGTTTAGGTTTAGGTACTTTCATAGGGTACCTTAGGGTTTAGGTTTAGGGTGCACTTTCCTATTGTAGGGTTTTTAGTGGTTTAGACACTTTCATAGGGTACCCTAGGATTTTAGGTACTTTCATAGGGTACCTTAGGGTTTAGGTTTAGGCACTTTTATAGGGTATCCTGGGGCTCAGGTGGGGTGGGTAGAGAGAGAGAGAGAGATGGCACATGGGGTCTTGACTTTTCTGCCGCTTTTGTCAGAGGCTTGGGCGTAGACAGTACATTTGCTTGGGCTGCAAAGAGTCATGGGCATGGAATGCCTTTTGGAGTGCGTGGTGCTTTTTCTATTTGTCAGAGGAGTGGGCGGTGCACTGTGTAAGAAAACTGGAGTGGCTGGTAATTCCCTCTTCCTAGAAAAGGTGGGCGAATTTTGTAAATATATATTAATGAATTTCGAGATTCCTAAAAAACCAATTGATGCAACTAGTGTTCTTTTAAAATTCCAGCAAAAAGCCAAACAACGTTCACTATATACAAGTTTTTCTGAAGGCAGTAAATCTACAAATGTTTGTAGGAAATGATCTTCTTTTACACATGTTCTGCTATTAAGAAGTGTTATTCTTCTTGTTCATTTCTAGTTTTATCAATCTGGTATGTGAACTTCCTGTTATCTTTCTATTACAAAAGGGCATGTCAGGTTAAAAGTAATGTAGAAATTGCAAAATACTAGGTAAAATTACTAAAAGAATCTCATAAATAAAGAAATGTGCTATCACATATCTAACCACTGGGGTTAGCTCAGTGGCCAAACTCGTGATTTCCCTTAAGGAGGTCACGGGTTGAGGTGGCGTAGTGGATTCAGTATTTCGAAGACCTGTCCACCTTGTTGCTAAATATACTTCAGGCACTAGCTGTAACACCCTGTCTTTTATGATTAGATATCTGGATATAAATTTCATTTGGATTATATAATTTATTTATTTTTGAAAAGTACTGTAACAATTATTTGTCTTCAACTATGACAGTCACGTTTTGTCTTGTGGCATGATAGTAATTTTGATTATATTTGGTTGGGTTTGGTAAATTATTCATATCAGCCGAATTATAGAGATGATAAGAGGATATGCTTTACTAACTTATTCCTTTTTAATGCTATTTATCTTTAGAGATTTGTTTTGGTGGTGTGGCTATAATTGTGGGAGTTCGGGATAGTGGTGAGTTGAGAATATTTAAGTAACCTGTTTATATGGATAAGTTAGGGTTTTATTTCAAGAGAAAATATTAAGAACTGTGAGAGGAAAGGAGGAATGTAGGAAACCGTTTGCAGCGGCCACGACTGTTCGGAGGGGTTCCATCGCCTCGGTAATATTTATAGATTCAATCCCTTTAATTGCTTCTTTAATTCGTTCTCTCTTCCTTTACTGTTTTGTGTTTTCTTGGGTCACTGAGTTTGAATCGATGGGTGTCCGTGAGTCCCTTGCTGGGTTCTCATTGTTGTCTAATCTTTTTGGGTTTTGTGTCCTCGACAACAGATATGGATTCGTCCGGGTAGAGTTTTCCTGTGAGGTTGTAAAGGACTCGTGTTTTTGCGCATTATAGTGTTGATTGGTGGGGTTTTGGCCGTAGGTGACTCATGATAATGGGATTGATTCATGACAATCGTTTTGGGTGTGCTCGGAGTAGTGGAAACAGTTATGTGCATAGTTATTTAAAAAGGTAAAATCTATAGTTTTTGGGGAAGGTAGTTAGCACGGTGGTCCGTGGGGTGAACAGATTACTTCGGGTAATTGGAGATTAGAGTTTGGGTTTATGGGAGTTGACTGGTGACTTGGGGTTGGTTCTAGCTTAGTTTAGTTAATTATTTTTCCAGCATAGGTCATAAATGCTATAGTGTTACTTAGATACTAGAGAGTAATTACTCATGCTTTGTATTTTGTTCAGGTCAGCCCCATTTTCGGTCATTCGTTTGCATTATCTTTCGGCCAGGTGAGTGATTAAGTATGTTACGTACTTTCGAACTTTCCCGTGTCCCTTAAATTATTTGTTGAAAAATTTGGAATTGTTATTCGGAAAATATTTACATTTGGTTCTCTAAATTGGCACGCGATAAAATGCATTCTTTTTGGTGAGAACTTTATGGATATTATTGGGAACTTTTATTATTGGAAGTCCAGGGAAATTATTCCTTTGTATAGGTGACCCTGGCCAATAGGGAAGAGACCCGGGTTAGGCAGGTGACCCTTTTGCTCAACGGCTGTCTTTTCGCCGGATCGACTTAGGGAAGAGTACTACGGTCTGCCAACGCCTGGTGACTCTAAGTTCGATATTGGATCCAATTTTGAGATTTTTATTTTGTTGGCCATGGTACTGTTTGGTTGTTGTTCCCCATTGTTATTGGATATCATTTTGTGATCACCATTAAGAATTATTATTATTATTAATATTTTGGTATATCGTGAATGCCAAGTTATGTTTACTGGGAAATCTATTTTTATCTCTGCTTTAGAACTTTATTTAATATACATGCTTTACCATTCACTGAGCTTGTCAGCTGACGGATTTATTCCAACATCATTTTCAGGAAAATAAAGTCGATAGGTGAGGACTCTTGGCGGCGTCTTGGGGATTTATTGTGTCAACCTCCATAGGATATATGTTGCATTCTAGTTTGTAATTTTATTAACGCTTCTGCATTTTGCTAAACCTTTTGATAGAAATCGAAAATCCTTTTTCTATTGGTGATATATTCTTATCATTATGGTTTATGGGATGGTTGTGCCCTATCGGTATGATTTGGGACCTATTTAGCCTTGGTTGGTTTGATAAAAAAAAAATGGATAACTTGATGTCCGATGACTTTATTTTATTTTAGGCTGCGTGTTTCACGAGTTGAGGCCTCGTGGTTCACGGCCGGTCACTTCTCATTTTGGGGTGTGACACTAGCCTCTTTCTTTTTTAATATATGGGAATTTGTTGGGTAAAATTCTTCTGGTATTTTCCCCATTTTTATAAAAGTAGAATACTTCAGGATTCTTAATTGATATGTATTTCAGGTACAATTCCCTTTTTCATTATAATCATTTCAGGACTACCCTTCCCTAAGATTATGTATCTACTTAGCAGTATTAATCTATATAGATACACATATATATGTCCCTATGCTCAATCTTTATATCAATTTCATAATGTGTCAAAATATCTTTCATGTAGAATAATATGTAAAAAGGAGGATATATGACTCAATAGGAAGTTACCAATTTGTACTCTCTCTGTGTCTCTATCCATATCTTTCATATCTTTCGTCTAAATAATTACATGTAGCCTTGAATAAATAGTTTCTTTAAAAATAATTAACCCCTCACCATTTGAATATTCACCTCTAAAACGTTAGGACTCACTGTTCATTCGTCTATACCAAATTACGTGTAGGATATAGATCGAAATACCACTTTACGTTAGGGCTTTAAAATGACATCGATTGAATGGAACGAAGAGTATAGAGTCAACTAGTGAAGAGGTCATCTATCTCGTTTACTACATGTTAGAGTTGTCTTCTTGGATCAAAGAAAAGGCCCGGCGGGATTCTTCTTGGCTATACCAATAGATATGTGCAATTGCAAAGGTTTTTAAGTAATATGAAATACAAGTCATGTGTTTCACAGGGAGATGTGTCGGCTTAGTTTTTTTTGATATTTTATATGGGGAATTCATTTCATTGCAAAAGCTGAAGCGAGAGGAAAGGGTATACATAGTAGAGGGAAGTGCCCTAAACAAGGAGGGAAAAGGAATCACTCAAACCCAAAATACAACCAATTAAGCACTAATACACACACTAGTAGGTAGGAATCTGCACTGAACTACAATAATATAACCATATTTTCAAGAAAGAAATCGGATTAGGAGACGTGATCTTCTTTGCATCTGCAGAACACTGAGTTGACCATTGTTTGCTTTTCTATCCCTAGATTTTATGCTCGCGAAAGATTCAATTGAAATTGTTTTTTTTTCTGGAGAACTACTTCGTGCTATCGAGAAGAAAGGCGTACATGGTATTACACAAAAATCATCACTTTTAAAGTGTCGATCTTGTAGTCAATAACTAGTTGGTACTAAGACTTTGGAGTCTTATTTTTGAACAACAGAATGAGAAAAAATAATTTAAATGTGCGATCATGGCATCTTGCTTTGGAAACTTTATTATGTTTCCCGAATCTTTATTAAATGCAATTGTTTAGGCTCTGTCTCTCCGTCCCACACGTGCCTTCCTGTCTTCTGTGTGTAGTTTTTGGTTGTCAATGGAATCCAAGAAATTCTAGCATCATACCTCTATATTTTGACCGCCTCCGGCAGTACTATTTGCTAACTTGAATACTTTCAGTTTTGGTCCAGATGGACACATAGCTTCTCTATTCCCTGGACACCCCCTTCTCCAAGAGAACAAAAAATGGGTGTCCTTCATGGAGAACTCCTTGAAACCACCTCCCTGTAGAATTGCATCCCCTTTTCCAGTGATCAACTCCTCTGCAAATATTGCGCTTGTGGTAGCTGGGGCTGGAAAGGCTGATGCAGTGAATGTGACATGCTGAGGATTGCAGATGATGAATACTGTCCCATTCCTACAGAATCTTCTTGCCAATAACTGGTGACTAAAGAGCCTTATCATAGGCCGCCTTTCCTTGTATTCCAAAGCCTCGCTGAAGGTTGCAAACATGCCAATGAGATGAAGGAAAGGGAGAGGGATCAAAGGTTTCCCACTTGGCTGTGACAATCACATGCTTTACTCTTGCATTTGATACCTTGAGGACATCTAGTGTTTCAACACACTTCTGCACTCTCTTCCCCTGAAAATAGAACATTAATTGCATATTAGCCATCATGGTTTCGTTTGTCACCATATGCTCTGCCGAATTTGATACAAGATATTTCAATAGGTTAGATTAACAATCTGTTTACATATCCATTGAAGAGTTTGTTTTGAGCTTCATGTAAAATTTCAGCATTAGCATGCCATTTAGCTTCCTATGCTGAGTATTTCACAATATTCCTCACATCTTGCAGTTGGGAGTTCATTGAGACAAAGGGAGAGAGATTTGGAGCCAGAAGATTCCGTGCCCTAAATAAAGTACTACATGGAAAAGTATCCTTAGAAGAATGGACATATATAAGCAGGGCAAAACAGGAAGATTGCAGACATCAGTGTCAAGAAAAGTCTTGCCAAAGTTAATTGGCGATCATACCTTGCTTGGAATATTTCCACAAATATTCTTAAGTACCAGAAACGTAAAACCTACTATGCCTCTCAAATCCTCAAAATATACAATTGGACTTAGATCTACGTAGCACCAACACGGACACACGGCATAACAAGGAAACGATACCACCACTTTGACTTGCAAATCTCCAAAAGGAAGAAATAGAAGACACCACACGTTGGGGACATGCTTTATATATGCAAAATGTAAAAATAAGCCTCCAAATGATAACCAACGGAAAATCTTTATCAGTCTTTTTACGTTTATAGCACATAATTCACAAAAGTATTTCAACTAAGAATGTTTTCGGTTTGTTTGGTTGGTGGTTTTGAGATAATAATTCTGTATTGGGTTGCGTAATTTTTCGTTTGTAGTCAATTTTTTAAAACATTTTGACAAAAAAAATTGTACTTTTTGAATACAGGTATGCAATATACATTCAAAAAGAAAAAATGAATAAAATATCATTAAAGACAAAAAGACACGGATGACGAGACAGTGAGTTTTTAGAGATAAATTTTCTAAATTGAGAGCCAAACAATTTTTTTTTCATCATTCCATTTTTCTTTGTATTAGATCAATCGTTTGTTTC
This sequence comes from Vaccinium darrowii, assembly GCA_020921065.1. Taxonomy (NCBI): domain Eukaryota; kingdom Viridiplantae; phylum Streptophyta; class Magnoliopsida; order Ericales; family Ericaceae; genus Vaccinium; species Vaccinium darrowii. Next base: position 106,808 of record JAFMTH010000019.1, on the reverse strand, counting down.
TCAAAAGAAAAGAAGATCTTGCTAGTGTCCTAACTCCTAAGAGTGTATCTAGGGTGTTCTTGTTCCTGGAGCGTCCAAATGAAAAAACTTAGGCAAAATGAATGACAAATTTGGTTTGCGCCTTAGAAATTATGACTGAAAGTGATCCATATCATTGTGAGAGTTTCTTATTTATATATTTCTGTTAGGTTTTTTTTTTTTTTTTTCCCGCTTGGCATTTTGTTAGGCTTACTATGATGAGTTTGCTAAGGTCTCACAGTTGTTTAGCTTTTTAATAGGAGTAATTTGTATAGTAAGAAATGCGGAAGATTGGGCCATATTTTTGGTTCCTTAACTGACTCAGTAACCTATGATGATCAACATGTAAGACTTTGTTCACTGAAGTGTTTGTTCTCTTCCTATTCTTCTAATATACAGTTTCACCTTCCATTTTAACCATTTTCTTGTACTCTATGGATGTTGGAATCGAGTTAATCTGTCTTCAGAAACATGAGATACTCGCTTTGGAGTCCGTATCCAATGTTGGATCAAAGAAACGATCAAGAGAAATTGTGCTAAAAATATATGAAGATACTCATATAAATAACTGAAATGTTGTGTAAACAACTACCTTACAAATTGATTCAAACACTTGTCCAATTTATAGGACTATCCTAAGATGTATCTAGACAATAAATAGCTTCATGAACAAACCCTTGGACTCCATACATGAGTGAATCTTGAGTTATATTCATGCACCACAACACATACATGAACCATGTGTAAAAACTCTTCATATACCAATTAGCCAAGTACGTTGTATAGCTTAGAATTCCAACAGCCCTCCTTAAGCTAGACAACTGCCATGCCAAGCTTCTTTTTTGTTTTGTTGAAAGTATCACACTTCAAAGCCTTCGTAAAGATATCCGCAAGTTGATCTTGAGTCTTACAATACTCCACAACAATCTCTCCATCTTTGACCAAGTCACGGATGAAATGAAACTTTGTGCTTGCTTTTGCCATGAAAAACAAGGTTCTTTGTAAGCGAAATAGCTGAACTATTGTCACAATATAGTGTTGTGCCTTTCACTTGATGATGCTTGAGTTTTTCTTGGATCCATCTTACCCAAAGAGCTTGACAAGATGCTAAGGCAAGTGAAGTATACTCAGATTCTACTGTAGAAAGAGCGACAACTGATTGCTTCTTAGATGCCCAAGAAATAACACTTGAACCAATGCTAAAAACAAAACCAGAGGTGCTTTTACAGTCATCAACACTTCCACCATAGTCACTATCACAATAACCAACCAAACAAGAGTTTTCAACTTTTTGATAAAATATCCCTTCAGTAATAGTACCACATAGATATCGCAAAACTCTTTTCCCAGCTTTCCAATGACTTCTTTTTGGTGATTACATGAATCGACTAAGCATGCATACTGAGAACGTAAGATCTGGTCTTGTTGCAGTCAAGTACACGAGACTACCAATAAGACTTCGATAAAGAGTACCATCCACATCTTCTTCATTATCACATTTGCTCAACTTTAAACAAACTTCCATTGGAGTGCTTGTTGGTTTAGCACCTTCCATTCGAAATTTCTTCAGCACATCCCTTGCATATCTCTTCTGACAAATAAAAATTCCATCTTCTTGTTGTTTAACCTCGATGCTAAGAAAGAAATGGAGAAGTCTCATGTCGGTCATTTCAAATTCTTGCATCATATCTCTCTTGAATTCTTCACACATTCTTGAACTAGTTCCGGTAAAAATCAAATCATCAACATATAAACAAACAATCAAATAATCACCATCCATACCTTCTTTGATGTAGAGAGTATGCTCAAAGGGACACCTTTTGAAATTGTCCCTCATAAAATAGCCATCAATACAACTACACCATGCTCTTGCCGCTTGCTTGTGCCCATAAAATACCTTTTTCACACGGCAAACCTTCTTTTCATCACCACTTCACATCAATTGGCATTTTCCCATTTGGAAGCTCCACAAGCTCCAAAGTCTGATTTTTATTTATTGAATCCATTTCTCGATCCATGGCTAGCCTCCACTTCTCTTCTTTAGAAGCATCCTCAAAATTAATTGGGTTGTCATCAACGAATAAAGCAAAATTAGCCAAGTCTTCTTCTAAAACATTCCTGGTAGATTCATAGAGTTCTCTTAAGCTTCTTGTCTTTTCAGGGGCTGTACTTGAACTTGATCTCGAAGATGACGACGACGGAGAAGAAAACGGAGGAGTAGGAAGTGGAGAAGTTGGAGGAGTGTTGACCTCTTCATTCCCTTCAACCTCAGTATTTTTTTCAGTGCCTTCTTCCTCCAATTCAACACAACCTGATTTTTCATGCTCATCATCTTCATCCCAGTTCCAAGATTCTTCTTCGTCAAACTTTACATCTCTGATGATAATAAGTTTCTTTGTGATCGGATTATACAACTTATAAGCCTTCGAAACTTCACTATACCCCATAATTTTTCAGATTTATCATCCAACTTCTTCCTTTTTTATCAGGCACATGTGAATAAACCATACTTCCAAAAATTCTCAAGTGATCAACATTTTGTACTAAGCTGTCACTAATTATAGAACTAGTGACAACACACTAAAAAATTGTCACTAATACTCTTTAGCAACACACTTTTAGTGACAACCTAGTGACAAAATTATTGTCACTAAGGATCAATTTTTTTTGTAGTGCATACATATATCCGATTGAATTCAATTTTTTAGTGTTAACTCAAAAAAAAAATTCAAAATAATCAAACCGTTTGGATCGTTCGTGTGGGATCCCAGAATGGGACCCACACATGCTGTGGCCTCGTGGCGATTGCTTTTTTCCCATTTCTTGTTCCTTCCAATGCCCTCCTACGTGGCGCAAGTGGAGAGTTTGGAGACGATCAAGTCAGACAGCAGAGGTGCCAATGTTAGGGTTCACGTCTGGTGGTATTACCGGTTGGAGCCTGGAGGAGTCGATCGGTGGTAGAGATAAGACAAGACACTGTTTGGATTGGGAGAGAGACGAAGAAAGCGGGAATGGCTCGAGGGATTTATCCCGTCAACTGGCTAAGTGGGAGCTACGGTGGCAGGATAACGGCGTCCGTCAACTCCAGATAAGAAATGATTGTTCTCTGTAAAATTTGGAACAGAGCAAATGATTTGTGT
>JAFMTH010000019.1:0-103627 GCA_020921065.1 Vaccinium darrowii | reverse complement strand
AGACTAATAAAAAAGAGGGCGTGAAGACAAAACCATGGCCCCTTTCCTACAAACCACAATTTTTTTTTTTTTTTTTGAACAACAGAATTTTAAAACCTTCGAAAATGAATTACAAAGATTAAGGGATCCAAGCAATGAGGCATCAAGATGAAGAAGGGGCAGACCCACAAAGAAGACTCCCCTCACATCAAAAGGCACCTGCTGCTAGGAACCAATAGCTCATAGATATCGGCATCACAACGAAAGTGAAACGTCCCAACTAGGTTGGCACCCAACACATTCGACAATCATATGCCACATGAGGTCAAGAGAGGAGTGGATGACAAGAGATCAACCTAACTCCATCAAAGAAAGCTAAACAAGATGTAATAAAACACAATCGAAACTTCAGCTAGAATGATCAGACCACCAAAAGATGAAAACGCTGCCATCGGTCTGAGATAATGAAATTGGTAAGTCACCAGACTTGATGGCATAGGGCAACCATGAAGAAAATCTTGCCACTGATGAGTCACACAAAGATAATCTATTATTAAACGACATGCATTTTTGGGCTTCCGTATCAATCTAAGCATTTTCATTTTTATCACAGGCGAAAAACTTGATAACTCACACAAAATGAATTATTGGAATCACTTTATCCCTTGGGATTATCGATCGAATACCAGTAAGTAAGATTCCAAAATCTTTATGCGATGACTACATTTGTTCATCGAATGTCGGCTAAGTTAACAAGAACCGTAATCTTATCCAAAATTGAATATGTTTACCAAACGTGCCTTAAGTCATAACGAACTTCAAAAGTAATATGTACCTTTTATGGATCATTTTAATTTTTTTCATGAGCGACAAACTCAATGAGCCAATCAAAATGAAAGATTGGATAAGCCAGTCATAACTCCCTGCTATTTACGTCCAAACTCGCGTCAGGCCTAAATCCTAATTAGTACCACTAATAATGTCACGAGGGATATCATCAGCCCAGCACTACTAACATTAGTTTAATTAATTAATCTTTGGTAATATTCCACCCATACAAAGATTATAGACTTGAGAAAATAGTCTTTCTATTGATAGTCAACTAGGCTGACAATTTATAAATTTAAAAAAAAAAGAAAGAAAAGAAAACCCCTCACTTAAGTATACTTTTTACATTTTTTAATACAATTTTTAAAAATTTTAACGACAGCCTAATAGATTGATTTTAATATTTTCTTTTATAACTACTTTATTTATGGTGCGCCGTCTGATCTTTGTTTTCCACCAGGATACATCTTTCGGTGACTAAGTTTTACTGTGAGCTTTCAAATCAATGGGAAGTAGAATAAGTATATAACGGTATCCATGAGTGATTATCGTATTTTACATTTACTTCCCATCTCTAATGTCGTCAAGGGAGCGTAGTAAAATTATATGAAGAGTGTTGAAGAAATCTAGGTATAATAGAGAGCTCTAGTCTACATCATGTTGGAATATTGTAGTGTGGCTCCCATCCACTTCATTAATTGAGGAAGAGTGGAGGAAGTGTTCCCAGCAGTGGAAACACTAATGGAGCACTTGCCCTTTGTTTATTGGGAGTGGGTGGCCATGTGCATTTGCCTGGCAATTGGGTTGTGACCTCATCCATGAGGTGTAGTTCACAATAGTCTTGCCTATTTAGTTTCTCCTCTGCCATTGTTTGTAATTGGTAATCACAGAGAGTGGTTTTGGGATATCTCCCGTAGGGGAGACTTGGTTCTCCAGTTAGGAGACTTGTGAGGTTTGTTTGTATGAGCAATTTGTAGAAAAACAGAGAGTGTAGTGTGTAGGACACTTGTAAAGCTCGGGGGTTTTTCCGGTTATTGGATCGTTGCTCCGGTTACCTCCGTGGACGTACCCGATTTTGGGGAACCACGTAAAATATCTGTGTTTGTGTGCGTGTGTTTCTTTGCTTGGTGTTTGGCTGGATCCTTGGGGCACAACAAGTGGTATCAAAGCTTCCGGGTGGCCAAAACACAGAGCACAGCACTGGTTTTTTCGGTCTCTGTCCGAAAATTGCGTTTTTTCGAAACTGCTCGGAAAGACGATCTGATCCGTTCATCTTGTTTATCTCGTCGTGCCGATTCTGAAAAGGTATTATGGGCCCTAATCGGACGCTTGGATGAAAGGATACAGCCGGTCAAAATCCAGCTTGTTGGGTCAAATCTGGGTTTCCAGATTCAGAAGTCGTCTGGATTTTTTGGGGAAGAAGACGATGATGTCAGCTGTGACATCAGCGCCCAGTCATCAGGAGAATATTCCTTGGAATATTCCAGTTTTGTTTTGGCGATTTCGGAGCCGTCCGAACTCCGTTTTTCGCAAGTGAATAGTCAATTTTGACTATCTCGACGTTCTGGATCCAACCGTGCGCTCTGTTTTCTGAGATTCGATCCCGAAGTTGCTGTCCATCTCGTTTTTTGTGCCGAAGACGCGTTTTTAGGCGGTTTTTGGGCATGGAAGACTTGTTCGGGATGCTCTGTTAATCGACTCTCTTATATGTAAGGATGGTGTATCCTTTTGTTAGCGGCGTTTTTGGAAGTTGGAACCTGTTTGTTGCCTTTGTGAAGCTCGTCGGAGGTTTTGTTTGTTTTTGGAAGTCTTGGTGTGAGCAAGACATGTCTTGGTGTGAGCAAGGCATTTGGTTTGACCTCCTGGAGTGTTTGGCATTGTCGGCTTGTTGTCGCTAGTGTTTGTGACCGTGGTTGCTAGACCATGGATTGTTCGTTCGATAGCTTGGATAAAACCGTTTGTTCGCGGTTTTTTGACGACGAAGATCTTGTTTGTTGGTGTTCATCATTTGTCTGCCATTCGGTGGAGTGGTATTGTTGGAATTTACCTGTCAATTCTTGGTGTTTCTGGTCAAAGCGCAAGGTGTTCTTGTGGATACTGACCATATCTACGGGACTTGGCGATAGGTGGAGTCCGTTCGTTTTCATGGTGGAGCCGTTTTGTTCGGTATGGACCGGATTTGGTGTTTGATCTCGTCTTTGTCAACAGTGGCGTCTGTTTTGTATGCTATTGGAACCTGTTTTGTTTTGCAGCGGTTTGGATTTGTTTCTGGAAGTTTATGTGAAACTTCAGAAATCTGGCTCTTTCGTCCGTCTGCATCGGCGACCTGTATTTGGTTTGTACTGTTTAAGAGCACAGTTCGTTTGGTTCGGATCTACTCCTCGGCAACTTGTTTTTGCATGGGAATTTGGTGGAGATAGATCTTCTGGAGACTCGCCGAGTCTCACTTGCATTTGGTATCTGTTTGGTTACCCTTGGTGATGATGACGCATCTCAAGGATTTGTTTGGTATTATCGGAACCGGCATAAATCTTGGATTTGTTTGTATCTGTTCTGGAGTTTGCTCGATACTCCGGAAATCGGTCTCGTCTGAAGTGTGTTCCGGTCTTCAGAAGGAGCTTGTTCAGCATTTGTTTTGTGAGAGCTGTTAGCTCTCTTGCCCGTGATTTGGTTCTCCTGTTTTTGGATCGAGTTTGTTTTGAGAACATCGGTATTTGTTTGTCCGTGGTTGTACGGACTTGTGACGGCGGTCGTTCGTGAATTGGTTCGTGGATTGTCGCCAAGGTGGAGATTGTTGGAATATTGTAGTGTGGCTCCCATCCACTTCATTAATTGAGGAAGAGTGGAGGAAGTGTTCCCAGCAGTGGAAACACTAATGGAGCACTTGCCCTTTGTTTATTGGGAGTGGGTGGCCATGTGCATTTGCCTGGCAATTGGGTTGTGACCTCATCCATGAGGTGTAGTTCACAATAGTCTTGCCTATTTAGTTTCTCCTCTGCCATTGTTTGTAATTGGTAATCACAGAGAGTGGTTTTGGGATATCTCCCGTAGGGGAGACTTGGTTCTCCAGTTAGGAGACTTGTGAGGTTTGTTTGTATGAGCAATTTGTAGAAAAACAGAGAGTGTAGTGTGTAGGACACTTGTAAAGCTCGGGGGTTTTTCCAGTTATTGGATCGTTGCTCCGGTTACCTCCGTGGACGTACCCGATTTTGGGGAACCACGTAAAATATCTGTGTTTGTGTGCGTGTGTTTCTTTGCTTGGTGTTTGGCTGGATCCTTGGGGCACAACACATCAAAGCCCCAATAAATATCTTGGTAAAATACTTTCTTTTTTTTTTTGCCAGACGATATATATTAGCGGGAAGGGGGTTAGTAAATAGTAATATTAGTGAGTTAGTCAAACTACGCCCCTCGTGGGGCTCGAACTCACGCCTCCACTGAGGAGACAAGTGAAGTTTCCAGCTGTGCTAGCCTGGAACTTCTTGGTAAAATACTATTGATGAGCAGTACTTCATTATATCTCCTTCTGCCTATTGAGGCATTGTTCACTCCCTTGAGCTTTATTTTATAGTTTTTCTCTCACTTTCTCTCTCAGCAAGTTAAATAAAAAATAATAAGCGAAGGATAAAAGAGAGAACGTATATAATAATAGATAATGTGTAAAATAGAGAGTATTGTTGGAGCGTTGATAAAAATAAATATCGAGCTTTACACGATATAAGCACTATACACTGCCTAATTCACTAAGTCATTGTTGGGCTTGCTCTTGTGCATTTCAGTAAAAGTTGATATGTGGCACAATAGTAGATAATTGTTTGGGTGTTGACCACAGAGGAGTTATTCAATGCTCCTAGGGCAAGGTTAGCATAAATCTGGATCACACGTCTACTCACTTGACAGTAGACCTCACATATTTGTGTACTCTAAATTCATGTTAAACGTTGCCCAGGAACATTGAATAATTTTCTCGTGGAACACCGCACTTGACACGACACTGATTGCTAGGTAGGTCCATTCTTCGTACTAAAGTCCATTGGATTGAGATTGGAGAGGTAGACTACAGAATGGAACGTAGATATCACGGCAATTGTATCGACTTTTTTTTGGCATTTCAAGAAGACCGAAAAAAAAAAAAAGACCAAAAACGACGGTGAAGACCCGACTTTCCAAACGGTCTAGTTGGGTTGGGAATATAGACATATAGCTTAATTATGTGTGATTATGTATAACTATTTTAATGATATTTGTTCTTTTACAAAATTATAATTTCCCATCTTCTTTTTTTGGTGCAACGGAATTCAATAATTTCCCATCTTCACTTTCTGGAAAAGTATCTTGGTGATCAGTTCATCTCTCTGTCTTCAACATTATTCTATGTACAATGATTTCCCATTACCTTCTCCACCACTTTCTATTCGATTAGAGCATAGATACTGTCCGTTGGCGGTGGAAACTATGGGGTATCCGCAACCGTTATTGTGAGCTCCACTGTACGTTGATTGTGACAATCTATAGTCATCTTGTATTCTTGTGGGTTCGGCAAAATAATATATACCACTTAAAAAATTTGCTTGAGTATTAATTAGACAATGATAGATATATCAAAAATTGAACTTTGATTATAAAATGAAGGGTTTGGTTCTATCAGTAGATTTCAAATTCATACTCTCCAAACTGTCCATTTTGTAAATAAAAAGTATAGGGTAGACCCAAATGTGAATGGGAGAATCATATAAAAGAAAATGATTCCACTACAAATAATTCACTTTGAAAGGCTAGTTTTAGTTTTCTCCAAACTAATATATACCCACGAATTGTGAGTTTGTAAGGGAATGAGTATATGGAAGCCAAAAGGCCACAGTTGCATTCAAGGATGGAGCCAAGGGGGGACAAGTGGTGGCGACCGCCACCACAAGATTTTCAAAAAATGTAATTATTATGTAGAAAATAAATTTTTATCCCTGAATTATGTAGACTCGCCACCACTAGATTTTTTTAATCATTCATCCTCATAATGCATTATGTCTTGTTATTTTTAAATACATATTTTCGCCACCACAAGGGTAAAATCCTGGCTCCGTCCCTGGTTGCATTGCTTGTCTAAACGTGCGTCCTCCACTTTTGTTTGCATGCTTGAGGCACTAATGTGTGGATGAAATCTCAAAATTTTTGCCAACTTCTAATTCACTCAAGCAAATGGGGAGTAAGTGGTGCCTAGCTCATGCAGTAGAGCTCTTGAATGTCCTGCACTGGATCTCGGGATCGAATCTCATTCTCCCCTTTATAGCCAAATTTCTCATTTAAAAGTTGTTTGGGCCTCCGGGACTTCGACCAGTCTAACTGATCATAGAATTGGGCCGCTACTTATTCTACATCAGGTGATGTCCCTACCCCTATCCTAACCCGGTTAGGTTTTTTCAATTCTCTCCTTACACCGACACTATACCCAAAAAATCTACTGCTTGTCCCGTCGGAACGGAACGAGGCGGGTTCGGAGCGGGACAAGTTGAATGGCAAAAGTGAGTGTGGAATTGAACAAGTGAACATGTTGTTAGAAAAGTCAAGATCTACTAGATTGCCTGGTTGGTGGCATTTGAGATGGAATTTGAAGTAACACCACTGAGATTATTTTCTCCAACGTTAATTTCTTCAAGGTTTGGACTCCAATACGAGATTCATGTTATTTTATATTATTTCCAATCTTAAATGTCCTACAGTGTGAGCAGTGCATCATAAATATTTGAAAAATGCCGATAGAGAAATTTTGGTAGTGCCCATAAGATACAGCCACATGGTATTCGAGACCTTTCATACCTTACAGATTGATGTGGGGCTTCATAGCAAATAATTGTTCTGGTTTCATACATTACAGATTGATGCGGGGCTTAATAGCAAATAAGTGGGGTGAACACCCCACTTGACACGGCTTGCTAGGTAGGTCCATCCTCCGTACATAATCAGATGATGAGATGACAAGATTTCTCTGTTAGATTGAAATTTGAGAGTGATAGCACGGCGATTCCATCGACTTTCTTGTCATTTCAAGAAGACCGAAAAGTCGAAAACTACTGTCAGCTTTCCAAACGTCCTGGTCGGGAACATAGTTTAATTATGTGTGATCATTAATTTGTAACTTTCCAAACGTCCAAGTCCAAGTTTAACACTCTTCACTATATTCATTCAGTAGTCTTGGGCCCCAACACGTACTCTTCTTCATTGCACATTCAGCTAGCATCCAATGTCCGTATATTGAGTACAGGGCCACATGAATGCGTGATTGAGAAAGAGGTTGGAGCATTACATGATGGTATCCCCAAACCACTGAACAATTTCTAAGGAATTGTGGAAGGAAAGGAAAGATGCAACATGAAGTTAAAATGCTACCTATTCTTTGGTTCTCTTCCCATGTCCGACTCCCTAGGTAAGTATTTCCTCCGTCCTAATTTAAATGTCCCATAAGGAGACCGTGCAAGTTTGACTTTAAAAAATAAAATACTTTCGGAACCACTTTCTAAATTTTTTTTGTACCGTTCAAAAGATTTCAACGAGTACTTTTGAATGGTGTAAAAGTTTTTGAAAAAAATATATCTAGAAATATGTTTTCTTTTAAAGTCAAAATGTCACAATTTTACGTAAGAGACATTTAAAATGAGACAGAGGGAGTACTTAATTTAGAAAGGAAAATGCTTTTTAGGAGCATCTCCCGTTGAAGTAACAAAAGTTAGCTTTAAAATTGTACTTTGCTACCCTTTTTACAAATGGAAAATGCTAAAAGAAGCCCACTGGGCTTCTGTTAAATACCGTCACGTGATGTTCGAGACCTCTCATAAATTACACATTGACGAGAGAACTTTACTGTATTTTATTTTGTAGTAAAAGAGACATACAGCGACAAATTTCTGGAGAGGAAGAGAAGATTACAGATATTTCTATAAACAAGCATATACAGTTTTACCCTTTAGTTAAACACCTAAAATCTGCAAATTTTCAAGACATAACAACTGCTAAGTTGAAGTCAGCAACATCACAAGAAGTGAGGTCACACACCAAAAGAGCATGGAAAGAACTCTTCAAAGCTTAGTCTTCATCGCAACTGCTCTGCCTTGAAAATGTAGACTCAACCTGTGCTATGGAAAAAGAAAGAGAAGAAGAAGATGCTCCAGAAGCACTTAATGTGGCATTTGCCAAAAAGAATGATTGAATAACCAGCAAATACCCAATCGTTTTGATAACCATGCTATCTCCCACAAGTTTAGTACTCCATCCGTTCCATTTTAATAGTCCGGTTTGGTCTCAATAAGATCTATCATATAAGATCCATATTTCCAATAAAATTCATTATAGATTAAATACTATTGACAATATAAAAATTGCATTGGAGACCGAACTGGACTATTAAAATGGAACGGAGGGAGCACAGAGTACTTAATGTCTATACTATTAAGACCTACTTCTATGGAACTTAACATATTAGCAACTAATGTATCTTAAAGATTCATGCTAGTTCATCATTTACATTGAAGCACCAATGCTAAATCAACAAGATGATCAGTTTTAAGGCCTTAATCATCTATACATGTTTTGGTTCCAAGTAACTATGTGCTTTGACATTCTCGATATATTTTATAAGTTCACATTTTGGCTAAATGAAAACGCCTTTTCGAGTATGGCTGGTCAGTTGATCTGTACGACTACTTCGATTTCCCACGACTTTGCTGATGATCCATATTATCATGCTGCCAAAATCTCTTCAAAATTCATTTCACATATATATGTCTTTTTCCCTTTTTGCATCCTTGCTGGCTCAATTAGAATGGAATTTGCTCATGATACTAAACTTCAGGTACTGAAATGGATAAAGATGAAAGGTCTCACCCTTGAATTTTTCCCAAAGCTAATCATATCCTTCACCTTTGCTTCCCTGTTTCTAATGATTTGTAGAGTTACTGAAACTCATTTAGCCCAGTTGCCGAAAACGCTCCTGCAAATAAAAACAAATTAACACCCACAGATATCAATGATTACAGCAATCGTAACTCTTAAGAGAATTTAGAACAAGCAAGTCTGAAGAGTGCACCCCAACCAATACAAAAGAAACCAAGAAAACTCCATACTTGCCAAATCCCAAATCATAAAGAAAAGCTACTTTCTGGTGTTAGTTTCTACTTGCCTAGGTAGACATTAGCTGATTTAAAAATAAAAAGTATTCGTAGCAACTTTGGTTCCTAATTTCTAAAAACATCAACTTTGGTTCCTAGAAACATCACTTGTTACTTGCTTTAGTAGCTCACATTAGCTTTGACCCCATAATTAGTCATCGCCAATGTAAAATCCTAAATATGTTTACTCAAATCTTTCCCGGAGATCCCAATCTAGCTCATGAATTTCAGATAAATTTTCTCACTCTTAACTCTTAAGACCTGATTATTATCCCTGGTACCACAGATTTTCACTCTTAAAACCAAGGAAACCCTATTACAAGTAACCTAACCGGAGTGGCGTCCATCCAGACACAGTCATTATGGAATTAATGGAAATTTGTAACCAACCAACAGAAACTCATGTATTCTTTTACTAACCAAACACGCCATCATAAACTCAAATCCATAAACCTAATTTGTAACCAAGCAACACCAACTCAAAAGAAAAAATTGACTAAAGAGGAACTATACAAACTATTGAATGAGGCCTATCCAGAGTAGCAGAATCATCTGTTGTTGAAGAGTTTGAAGACTTCTTCAACAGAAATTAGAAGGCAATCAAATTAAAACTTGCTTTAAAATTAATGTGAGGGGGTACTCATACGGTGATTGAGTCAAACAAACACAAAGCCAAAACAGGGCAACATTCAACACAAAACAAAACAACCAGTTCTTCATAATCTTATGCCCCACTTCACACCCCCAAATGGCTCCAAACCCAAAAAATATGGGGGGAAAATCACCTTAATACTGAACCCAAAACAATCAACAACGGCCAACTGTGCTCCAATATTTGTTAGAAAGTTCTGTATTTGCAAAGATATGAGATTTTAATTTATCAAAGTGTCATTCAATTGAATTTATTCTTCAGCGCCAATTGAAGTAGAATACAAATGAATTCAGAAGAGAAAGACCATGGTGGGCTATATACATATACCAAACAAATAGGAATATAAGCTTGAGTTTCCCAAAATAAGTCACAGTGCAAAAACTGTGTGTGTTGTTTCTTTGCTCAAATCACCGCTAGCAAATTCATAGAGACTACCTTAGAGTTTGCCGTTGGAAAAACCTGCAAACGAATATATAATCACAAATTAATCGCACAGATACTGACCTAGGTAGCCACAAATAGAAATCTACAAGTGACTATTTTGTTCTCCACGAGAATATTTTCTCTCAAAACAAAGAAACAACAAGCTCCATCCCAGACTAATGAAGCACAAAATCAAGGAGATTGGACAGAGGAAAGACGAAGATCTATAAAATTTTGTAAGACGATGTATTTAACTATGATTCTTATTTCACCAATTGTGGAAACATCAAAAATTGACTGCAAATGAAACCCCCAAAATAGAGGCATGACGACGGTCAAAATTACCCCAAAACTCAACCGATACAGATGGAAAGGGAGCTCATTATAAGACACACGCATAGCGCAAGAATACCGAGAGATTTTAAGCATAAATAGGCTACAAGAAATTAACAAACAGTTGATATTCTTGTTTGACAAAATTCAATTCACTAAGCATGTTGATTGAGAAAAATTAACCACGAAAGCAAGAAATTTTCTTCCAAGCTTCAATGATTTGAAATCTTAAACTTGAATTTCAATATATGCAACCTATCATCACGGTAAACAAAAGGGGAAAAAGAAGCACAATGAAGGGCGAAAAATAGTAGAAACAGAACCAAGAAAAACCATTTACCTTTTTGGTCTTGCAGATTCGAAACCAGGTTTCCAAATCTGCTGCGTAGATTTTCCAATCAACCCACCAGCCTTGATGATTGGGCATGAGAACAAAGTCGCTGTTAGATCAAAAGTTCAAAGTAATTAGAACATAAAACAGAAAAAAATAAAAAAATAAAATCGTTAAATAGAAGAAAAAAACGTGAGGAACAAATGAAGACCTTTTAATCCAATCTCACTCACCTAAATGGAACCCTATAAATGGAACCAACAAATCAATCTCACTCACCTAAATGAAACCCTATAAATGTTACCCATAAATTCAATCGCTGTGCTGCCATCTCGGCTGACCCGCCCCTATCCAACCCGTCCCCTACCCATTCGGGGAGGGGATTCGGAGATTTTTTCGGGGATCGGGTAGGGGATGGGGATTATTTTTAAAAAAATTCGGGAATCGGGTAGGGGATGGTATTTTCAGTCCCCTACCCGATCCCCTCCCTGATCCCCACCCCTCCCCGTTCCCCGCCCCTCCCCGCATCCCCGTTTACATATACATATACATATGTATAGATATAATATATATTTATTATATTATAAGTTTTTTAAAATTTCTTTTCCACCAGGAGACAAGGGCAACCAGATTATACCCATTAAACCATTTTATGCATAGGGCACATCTTGTGTGTTGCAAATGCAGTTTACATATTGAATTTAATGGGTAATGGCAACGAGATTGCACGGATGGAATGGAATTTTGGCCGTGGGGGTTGAATTTAATGGGTAATGGCATGGACTAGTGCATGAATTTTTGGATCCCCGTTTTCCCGTGGGGATCCCCGTTCCCCACATTGGGGCGGGGATGGAGGTTAAAATAAAAATCCCCGGTGGGGATCGGGGAGGGGGTGGGGATTGATATAGGTTAGGGGATCGGGGATGGAGGTAGTGGTATCCACCCCGTACCCTCCCCATGCTCATCCCTATTCCCAACTCGTTCTCAACAAAGAAAATCGTCCGATCCATTATACTCTATTCACATTAAAAACTCCCATTCTAGTTTCTTTGGCTAGCAGATTCGATTCCTTCACTCTTCTCGCAGGTAATTCCCATGTCTCTATCTCTCGACACCCGACCGCACAAGCATGTCCGCGCCTATTTATTTTGATGTACAGTAAACTTGCAAATTGCTGATATAATATTAGCTTAATTACAGTAATACGAATCAGATTAAGGGTGAGGGTGAGGGAAAGAGCAATGGGCCTGTAATTGGGAAGCAAAAATATCTTTTACGATTTCGATTCTTGAATGCACCCAGATTTTTTCGATTCAAAGACTTGGGTATTGAATGCCCCCAAAGTATTTTCTGTAACTCTGGCTTTGTCAATGCCTTTTGCATTGCGAGTTGGGTTCACGCTAAATATGTAATGTAATCTGGTTTCTACTACTGGTAAATAATTATGATGATAGTATTGTTCGCAAGGAACATCCAATATGTAATTTGAGTTGTTTTTGTGGTGATAGATTTATTTTTCTCGAATGGGCAATGAAGCATCTCTGCTGTGCTCAAAGCCGGCTCATAGATTTTGGAGGCCTAACATCTCTGCTTGGGCTTTAGTTGTTTTTGAAATTTGAAATACAAGGAAAGACTTCATGTTCTCACTTTGATTCCGCTTTAGTTTTTATCCCCTCAAATTTTCAGCACAGATAGCTAAATGGTAATATCATTCACGCTGTTGGGACCATGTGGAAGGCTTCATAGTGCAGCTCAATTCTTTTACTGGATTCTGTTTGTGTCTGTGTCTCCTTGTCGGTCTCTCTATGGCTTCTCGCTCCCATGCAGAAAATCTCATGATGAGATACTCTGCAGATTCCTGACTGGGATCAGAGTTGAGCGCTCAAAGCCGTAGGCTTGAGCGCTCAAAGTGCTTCTCAGGGGTCTGAGCGTTCAAGGCCTCAAGCTTGAGCGCTCAAGGCTCTTGGTGGCAGATTGGTGGTTTTGCTTGGTTTGGTTATTTTTGGGTGATTTTGGACTGTTTGGGAATGTTTGGGTGATTTTGATCAAGTTCAAGCCATAAGTTTCGGGTAGTCATGATTGGTCCGTTTCATCATCGGCAATGCTCGAGCGCATCCCGGGTTCAAAAATCGGGGTGTCTACACCGTTCATGATACATCAGATTTTTAGTCAGATGTATAGCACTCTGAGAGTCACAAAATACTGAAGTAACCCCTTGTGCAATCCCAAGCTCGCAAAGAATTCCCCCCATCCACAATGCCTCCTTTACAACTTCGGCAATGGCCATATACTCCGCTTCTGTTGTAGACAGCGTGATCGTAGCATGCAAAGTTGCTTTCTAACTAATGGCACTTCCGGATAGAGTGAACACATAACCTGTCAGAGACCTCCTCTTATCATGATCACCGGCAAAATCCGAATCAACATAACCAACAACTTGATTACCCGGATTAGAAACCCCATACAAAAGACCCACATGTGCAGTCTCTTTCAAATACCGAAGTATCCACTTCACAGCCTCCCAATGTGCCTTTCCCGATCGCCCCATATAGCGACTTACGACACTAACAGCATGTGAAATATCAGGACGAATACATACCATGGCGTACATAAGGCTCCCAACTGCGCTCGAATATGGAACCTGAGACATATATTTCTCCTCATCCTACGACTGAGGTGACAATTCTGCTGAAAGTCGAAAGTGTGCTGCCAAAGGGGTACTGACTGGCTTCGAGTTCTGCATGGCAAAGCGCTCAAGCACTTTGAGAACATATGACTTCTGATTCAAGAACAACTGGCCATCTACTCGATTTCTGCTAATGTCCATACCCAAAATTCGTTTTGCTGCACCCAAATCCTTCATCTCGAATTCACCACTCAACTGCTGCTTCAACCTGTTGATTTCTGATACACCTTTGGCAGCAATAAGCATATCATCAACATACAACAGTAGATAAATAAATGAATCATCTAGAAGTCTCCGAAAATATACACAACTATCATATTCACTCCTAGAATATGATTGGCTTATCATAAATGTATCAAACAGCTTATACCACTACCTAGTAGACTGTTTTAAGCCATATAAAGACTTACGAAGCAAGCATACATGATCTTCCTTACCAGAAACAACAAATCCCTCTGGTTGACGCATGTAAATCTGTTCCTCAAGCTCCCCATGCAAAAATGCCGTTTTGACATCAAGTTGCTCTAACTCAAGGTCATAACAAGCAACAATAGCAAGTAAAGTGCGAATGGAACTGTGCTTTACAACTGGTAAAAATACCTCATTGTAGTCAACACCTTCCTTTTGACTGAATCCTTTCGCCACTAGCCGAGCTTTGAACCGTGCCTCTTCAACCCCTGGAATACCTGGCTTGCGCTTGAAGACCCACTTGCACCCAACAATCCTCCTATTTTTCAATGGTTCCACCAACTCCCATGTCTGGTTCTTCTGAAAAGACTCAATCTCCTCACTCATAGCAACACACCACTGTGCACACTCATTGCTCGAAATAGCTTCCGCATAGCTAGAAGGCTCATCATACTCCACTGTTTCAGCAACTAATAAAGCATATGCCACAATCTCAGAATAAGCCGAATATCTTTCAGGAGGCCGAATCTCCCTCCTTGGCCTATCTTTAGCAATAGTGCGTGGTTGCTCTGCTGGTACATCATCATCTGTGTCTGAACTCTTGAACTCCTCTTTAATTGGCTGATTACTGTCATTCTTCCCTGAGCCAGAAGATTCACATAACAACTCCACTTGCTTTGGAACCCTCGGTTCCTCAACTGCATCTTTAACCTGCTTAGACCCCTTAACCATAAAGTTTTCATCAAAAGTAACATCTCTACTAATTAAAAACTTAGAGGTTTCCGGACACCACAATCTGTACCCTTTCACACCTGCCTGATAACCCAAGAAAATACACTTCTTGGCACGTGGCTCCAACTTACCCTCATTCACATGAGCATAAGCTGGACACCCAAACACACGCAGTACGGAATAATCAGCCTTATGACCCAACCATACCTCAAACGGAGTCTTACACTCAATAGCAGTCGACGGAGACTTGTCCACCAAATAGCATACTGTGGAAACGGCTTCAGCCCAAAACTCTTTGCCCAACCCGGCATTGGACAACATACAACGCGCCTTCTCCAAAAGAGTCATGTTCATTCGTTCAGCCACACCGTTCTGCTGGGGGGTTTTCCTCACTGTGTGATGTCTCACAATGCCCTTATCACTGCAAAACTTATCAAATTCGCCAAGACAAAACTCCATACCATTGTCAGTTCCCAAACGTTTTATTTTCTTACCCATTTGATTCTCTATCAAAATTTTAAATTGTTTGAATGTACTTAGAGCATCACTTTTATGTTTTAACATATACACCCAAACCTTACGAGAGAAATCATTGATAATACTCATAAAATATCGAAAACCAACTTTAGAAGTTACCTCAGCGGGACCCCAAAGATCCGAGTGAAAATAATCCACCGTGTCTTTGGTGCGATGAACAGCTGTACTGAATTTGACCTTGCACTGCTTGCCGTCGACACAATGCTCGCAAAAATCCAGTTTCTCAGTTTTCTGCCCACAAAGTAGACCCTGATTGCTCAAAATTGTCATCCCTCTCTCGCTCATATGCCCAGGATGCATATGCCACAATCGAGTCAAATCCGAACCCGAAACCTTTGAAGAAGAGACCGCTGCTACAGAACCAGTAATTGTACTGCCCATGAGTGAATAGAGATTGTTACGCTTTTGACCCTTCATCAGCACTAAAGCACCCATTGAGACCTTCAAAACTCTACCTTCACCAGTGAAAGTACAACCAATGGAATCTAGAGCACCCAAAGAGATAAGATTTTTCTTCAACTCCGGAACATGCCGAACATCCGATAAAGTCCTCACAATACCGTCGTGCATCTTGAGTTGGATCGTTCCACAACCAACAGTTTTGCAAGGCATGTTGTTGCCCATTAAAACTGTGCCACCATTGACTGCCTTATAAGTGGCGAACCAGTATCTAACTCATCCGAACTTTCGGCAACCCCGACAATATTTTTACCCCCTTTCTGGTCCTCTTTTTCCTTCTCCTTGAGTTTTAAACAGTCTCTTGCCCAGTGCCTCGGTTTCTTGCAATAATTGCACTTTCCCTTTTTCTTATTTTTAACTACTGATTTGGATCTTTCCCTATTACTCGTAGCACCCTTTTCTGTCGTTCTTCCCCTAACAAACAATCCCTCCGCAAGATCATCAACCTCTCCTGACACCTTTTTCCTCAACTCTTTCGAATGAAGACTGGCCTTAACATCCTCCATGGATATGGTGTCTTGCCCATACAATAAGGTTGTAACAAAATGTTCATACGATTCCTCCTCCTCGATTTTACAATCAATATTTTTCAGGTCCATCAAAATACGATTAAACTCATCTAAGTGATCCTTAACAGGTGTACCTTCACGCATTCGAAACGTATAAAGACGTTGTTTAAGATACAACCTGTTCGTGAGCAATTTCGCCATATATATGCTTTCCAACTTCAGCCAAATACCTGCTGCTGAAGTTTCTTCTTCCACCTCGCGAAGAACATCGTTTGCTAGACTCAACTGAATCGAACTCAGAGCTTTAGCATCCATGTCTTCCCAATTTTCCGCGCTGATGCCGGATTTTTCCTGCCCCTGCAAGTAGGGGTCATCATCGGGCCGGGCCGGGCCGGCCCAGTCCACGAACTTTTAGCCCAAGCCCGCCCACGGGCCGGGCTATGCGGGCTTTTTCTTTTTAGCGAGCCGGGCGGGCCGGGTTGTCTCTCAAAAGTTGAAGCCCAGGCCCGCCCACGGGCTTATCTTAGTTGGGCGGGTGGGCGGGCTGGGCTGGGCTATTTGGGCGGGCCAAATGCCTTTGTTTTTATTTTTTATTTTTGTTATAGCTAAACCTTTTGGAGCCATTTTTTTTAATTACAACTGAACCTTGTCTAGCCTACCATATACTGTAACAATAATACACCATGAGTAGTTATTAGTTACCCATGCAACAAATGAATGGTCAATCAATGCATATGTTCAGACCTTCTCAAAATTTTAATGCATATGTTTAGTTTTTATTAGAACTTTATTGTGAGATATATACACATAGTTACACACATATGTCCAATTGTGTATTATTTTTTTTTTATTTTGGTACATTTGTATTATATCTTTTTTTTGGTACATTATATATTATATCTTATGTACATTAACCGTACAATAATGCATTACAAATGTACCGGGCTATGGGCGGGCTAGTATCTCGGGCCGGTGGGCCGGGCTATCGAGAGGGCCAATGGGCGGGCGGGTTGTAGCTAAAATTTTTAGGCCCAAGCCCTGCCCGTGGAAAAGTCGGGCTGGGCTAGCCCGCCCATTTGGCGGGCTCGGGCTCGGGCTCGGGTAAAGCCCTGTTGAACTAGCAAAGCCTTCATCTTAACCCTCCAAAGACTGAAGCTGCTGCTCTGCCCATCAAACTTCGCAATCTCAAACTTAGCCTCCATAGCCACAATCGGAAACAAAACTCTAGTTTTTCAACCAGAAGCTCTGATACCATTTTGTTGTAACGAACGCTATGAATGCGACTAAGTTGGGAGAAAGCAAACAAAACAACAAGCAATCACACGACACAAAGATATACGTGATTCCCCCAGGATTGAGGTACGTCCACGGGCGAGGAGAGAAAGAGTTCACTATCAATGGTGAAGAAGAGATACAAAGAGCTGGCTATGATCCGTAACTCTGGAGAGGCCACAATATGAGAGATAACCAAAGGATCCCTCAAAGTCTCTATTTATAAGAAGCACAATCAATAGGAAATCCTAAACACAATTGGAAATCCTAAATGCAATAGGAAATCCTAAACACAATAGGAAATCCTAAACACAATTGGAATTCTCCCAAAAAAGGAAAATTCAAAGCACAATTCCAACATACATCATGAGTTCACTTCACTGGTTCTTGGTTTGAAGTATCGGCAGTACAATCTATTAGCTCAATCACTTCATGCTATGATTGGTTTGAAAATTTTCATTTAGCTTGATATCGTTGATTGCACAATCAGATTGCATAGATGTATCCATGATATCACATTTTGGGGTTTGTTATATTTTGTCATGAGCTAAGATTCTATTGTTTTCCTTGAAACCGGTTGATATGACGGATAAAACACAGATGTGTGTTTCCGTTAGCTAAGATTTTTCAATGTGGGTGTATATGTTCAGGTATGTATTTGCTCAGAGTCAAGAAGCATATGATTCCGTGGTAAATGAGTTGTTTAGTACATTGGACATGTTAGATGATCACTCGGGCAGCTGTAGGTATTTGTGTGGAGATGTGTTGACGCTTTTCTGTTTACAACTTTGGTTAGGTTTGATATCGTATATTGTTGAGCTGGGTTTGGTTGAGCTTGATCATGCTATAAGGCTAAAATTCAAGGAAATACTAATTTGCAATCTACTTGTAGGTTCCTTTTCAAGGTTTGTTCATCGGTGAATTCTTTTGCCTTTTGTCATCAATTATGAAGTTGTGCTATGAGTCTCGGTTGAGTTGGTTTTGTACCTATGAAAGTGGGTAGCCTATTTAATCCTCATCTTTGGAACAACACATGAAAAACTGCTTAAGTTGATCTTGTTGATTTGTCGAACATTTTCAATGCAGTTGGAAGTTATCAGATTCAAGTTCTGAAAAGGTTCGTTGGATTGTGCTCCGTATTGGAACATATTCCAGAAATATTAGTGTCTCCCATATCCATACAGTAAATTGTCTCAGAAAAAAGGAAGGCACCATTTCCATATGACAAGTACACTACATCTCTATTGCAAAACCACTGCCGTCTTTGCAGCTTTGATCCAGTTCAATGACTTGATATAACACAAAAATCATCACTTTTAAAGTGTCGATCTTGTAGTGAATAAGTAGTTGGTATTAAGACTTTGGAGTATTATTTTTGAACAACAGAATGAGAAAAAATAATTTAAATGTGCGATCATGGCATCTTGCTTTGGAAACTTTATTATGTTTCCCTAATCTTTATTAAATGCAATTCTTTAGGCTCTGTCTCTCCATCCCACACGTGCCTTCCTGTCTTCTGTGTGTAGTTTTTGGTTGTCAACGGAATCCAAGAAATTCTAGCATCATACCTCTATATTTTGACTGCCTCCGGCAGTACTATTTGCTACCTTGAATACTTTCAGCTTTGGTCCAGATGGAAACATAGCTTCTCTATTCCCTGGACTGGACACCCCCTTGTCCAACAGAACAAACAATGGGTGTCCTTCATCGAGAACTCCCTGAAACCACCTCCCCGGAGAATTGCATTCCCTTTTCCAGTGATCAACTCCTCTGCAAACATCACGCTCTTGGTAGCTGGGGCTAGAAAGGCTGATGCAGTGAATGTGACATGCTGAGGATTTTACCGCGCTTGTGTTGTAGTTGAGGACCGTGGAGTTTTACTTCATTCCATGCTGGCAGATAGTGTGTTTGGATTATATGGAATCAAAATAATGTTTCCTTCAGTTTTTTTCTTAATTTTAATTTGTGCGTCCTTTTTTCCCATGAACTTGTTGTCTTGTTAGATTTTTTCTTTTGTTTTTTCATTTTCATAACTTCCCTAGAAGTTGAACCCTTAGCATTGAGCTAAGTTGAGGTGAGTATTGAGTTATGCTGAATTGTGAAAAATTTGAGGGACTGTGACTGAGAAGAATTGATAGTTGCCAATACAGTTCTTACTTCCAAAGATGAGATGACTGCAGATGATGAATACTGTTCCATTCCTACAGAATCTTCTAGCCAATAACTGGTGACTTAAGAGCCTTATCAAAGACCGCCTTGCCTTGTATTTCAAAGCCTCGCTTAAGGTTGCAAACATGCCAATGAGACGAAGGAAGAGGAGAGGGATCAAAGGTTTCCCATATGGTCTGCAGAATTTGATACAAGATATTTCAATAGGTTAGATTAACAATCTGTTTACCTATCCATTGAAGAGTTTGTTTTGAGCTTCATGTAAAATTTTAGCGTTAGCATGCCATTTAGCTTCCTATGCTGAGTATTTCACAATATTCCTCACATCTTGCAGTTGGGAGTTCATTGAGATAAAGGGAGAGAGATTTGGAGCTAGAAGATTCCGTGCCATGCCCTAAATACAAATTGTACTTTTTGAATACAGGTATGCAATATACATCCAAAAAGAAAAAAATGAATAAAATGTCATTAAAGACAAAAAGACACGGATGACGAAACAGTGAAAATTTTTAGAGATAAATTTTCTAAATTGAGAACCAAACAAATTTTTTATATCATTCCATGTTTCTTTGTATTAGATCAAAAGAAAAGATCTTGCTAGTGTCCTAACTCCTAAGAGTGTATCTAGAGTGTTCTTGTTCCTGGAGCGTCCAAATGAAAAAACTTAGGCAAAATGAATGACAAATTTGATTCGCGCCTTAGAAATTATGACTGAAAGTGATCCATCATTGTGAGAGTTTCTTATTTATATATTTCTGTTAGGCTTTTTTTTTCTTTTTTTTTTTCCTGCTTGGCATTTTGTTTGGCTTACTGTGATGAGTTTGCTAAGGTCTCACAGTTGTTTATCTTTTTAATAGGAGTAATTTGCATAGTAAGAAATGCGGAAGATTTGGCCATATTTTTGGCTCCTTAACTAACTCAGTAACCTATGATGATCAACATGTAAGACTTTGTTCACTGAAGTGTTTGTTCTCTTCCTATTCTTCTAATATACAGTTTCACCTTCCATTTTAAGCATTTTCTTGTACTCTATGGATGCTGGAATCAAGTTAATCTGTCTAAGGAAAGGTGAGATACTCGTTTTGGACTCCCTATCCAATGTTGGCATGGTGGCAATCTGCACAAACCCTCGACTTCTTCACAACTCTAATCGGTAATAATGGGCCTTAGCCCAGGGCCGGCCCTGCCTAGGTGGTGTACTAATGAGCATGGATGCGATTGCAATCTTCTCGCAATGATAGGACAATGCAGTATCCTTTTCCTCATCCTCTATATCCGCAAGCACATTCGCTGTGTGAGGCACATAACCTTCCAATTTCAATAACTTAGTGATTTCCCTTAGCATTGCGTATGTATCTACAGTGCGTCGATGCGAGCTATCTCCCATGACAAACTCAAATACACGATTTCCTAGTTCAACGAGGCTACAGCCAGGTGTCTTTTTTTCCCCTTCTTCGAACATTGTCCTCCAACCATTTTGAACATCAATCCAACGTCTCTTAGATGCATATAGATTAGAGAGAAGCACATAATCCCACTATGCTTAGGCTCTAGTCCAAAAAGTTCAGCTCTTGTAACCTCCTGTAGGGCCAAATGACCATGTATTGTGCATGCTCCTAATAAGGTCCTCCAAATGATAGCATTTGGCTTCATTGGCATGTTTTTAATGTACTCACATGCCCTCTTCACTAAACCTGCCATACATAATAAATCGACCATGCAACCGTAGTGTTTCATCCTTGGTACTATGCCAAACTCTTCTTGCATCCTCTTGAAATAAGCAAATCCTTTGTCCACCATCCCACAATGACTACAGGCATATAACACTCCTACAAAAGTGATCTCATTGGGAATCAATCCCTCCCTATCAAAGAAGGAATTGAAAAGCTCAAGTGATTCTTTTCCAAATCCTTTCAAAGCCATCCCAACAATCAAAGAATTCCAAGAGACCACTCCTTTCCCCCATCTCATCAAACACCATCCTTGCCTGTCTAATGCTACCACATTTCACATAAAGGTCCAAAAGCGCGTTAAAAGCGTGTGAATTCTCATTCAACCCAACCTTTAACAACCATTGAGAGCATACCCATTAATCACAGAATTCCACATCACAAGGTTCCTCTCAAGCATTTTCTCAAACACCTTGTGTGCACTCGTACCATGCCCGCGGGCAGGATACTTATGAACCAGACTGGCTTGAAAAACATCAATGACTCAAACCCATTTTGTATTCCAATAGAATGGACCTTCTCACCCTCTCTTACATCCATTAACCTAGTTACGGCCTTGAGAAGAAAAGGGTACTATGTGTGTGTATCAGGTCGAATGGAATTTAAATGCATGACTCTGTACATGTCAATCGCAGGCCTAGGATTTTCACTCTCAGCATAGCCTCTAATCATGGTGGTCCAAGTGAATATATTTGGGTTTTGAATTTGGGTATAGATTTGGTGGGAATAAGACATGGTGGGTGGTGCTGTTGAGAGAGAGAAAAGATTGAAGATGAGATGTTTGCCCATGTCTGGGCTGGTGAGAGCGACACCATGTCTGATTGAGAAGCCATGGATTTGCTTCAACTAGTAATTGGATCAGAGGCACAAGTTAGCAAGAGAGAAATGCATTTTTCGAGAATGGAGGGTTTGAGTTTTCTTTGATAATGGTAAGTGAGGAAAGAATGGAGTGAGAAAAGTGGTTTGTGTGGGTGGAGATGAGGTGAAGTTGATGGGAGAGAATGTGAAAAGAATGGTTTTGAGATTGGGAGTTGTTTTGAGGGAATATCAGTATCATGCTTGTTTTTAGCTATATTTTAAAATACAGTTAAAAACAAATGTATAGGGTAAAGAAATTTAACACTCATCTCACAAATGTATAGGGTAAAGAAATTTATCACATTTTTTGGACCCTGTGAAAAAGAAAAGACAAGGAAAGGAAGTATTTAAGAGATAAATCATGAAGAAGGTGGATTACTTTCTCTTGCTTGATTGGAGAAAGAAAATGAAAGAAAACTATGATAAAAAGGCTCTTGTTTGGTTTGAGGAAGAAAATGAAAAGAAAATAATGAAATCTTAACTGCCTTAATTTCCTTTATAATTGTTTCTATAGTTCTTTTCTTTCTTCTATAGCAAACAACTCAATGGGTATTTATTTATTTTTTTTGAAAATTTGCCCTCAACTCTTTGCATTCCAAATAGTTCAGACCAGAGAAAGACTTGTTCCTCAGTTGCTCTCAATTTTTTCTTCCTGTATTTTGCCTCCAATTCTAGCTCCAACGCCTCATTCGCTACTGCTGCTGCTAATAATAATTGTTGGTCTATCCACTTCCACCCCCTCTCCAATTTGTTCAATTAGAGATGAAGTGAATGATGGCCGGAAATGAAAAGTTTGGAAAAAAAAACTGAGACTTAGAAGAGGAAAAATTTGACCAAGTTTGACGACAAACGAGAAAAATTACAAAAGAAAAGAAAAAGAAAACACAAACCAAACTCTGTTAGAGTTAAAAACGAAACAACTGTCTTTCTTTATCTTCCCTCTTATATAGTAAAATCTTTGTAGTAGTATTTAATTTCATTAATTCCCTCGAGAGTTAAACTTATTAGGAAGAGTTTAAAAAGGAAAACCTATAGCTTAGCAATGGAGCATAAGAGCATCTCCAAGCTACTCATCTAATTTTCCATCAAATTTTGTTTTTGGTGACCTATGTGACAATTTGATGACTTATTTTTGTAGTTTTCAAAGTTATAACTCTAATCCACTCTACAAACTCTATTAATTTCCTGCAAAAAATAAACAACTCTATTAATTTATTATTTTTTAAATCTTTTTGCTATTCTACCCCTCAATTGTTCAAACCGTATCAACGTTAAGCTTAAAATAAAAAATACATGCACATGCAACCACTTTATCTATGAGGATTTTTCAAAAACTATAGAACAGAAAATTGTGTTCAGGTGACTAAAATTATATACAGTAAATATGTAATTGTTCAATCACTTATCCATTTAAATTTCAAGTGATTATTTTAAACGACTAGTAGCCTAGTACTACCAACGGAAAAATGATTAAAACATAAAAAAATGTTTTAATTATAGTTAATGATTTGAGGACTCACCATATTGATGAGGGAGAAAGAATCACCACTTTTAGTGTTCTCTTTTAATGTGTGGGTTGGAGTAATTTTTTCATCATTGCTACATTCCTCCTTCCTTAGATAGGGCGGGGCTGCGTTCACCAAAAAACTTGAAAATTGGTATCCAATCAACCTCTATTTCTTCTAAATAGAGGTCAATTGCACTCCAATCAATCTCTATAATGGGTCTCTATTTTAGAGATTCTATTTTGAGTCTCTATATTTGGAGGCCTATCTCTTTTTTGGAGGCTCATCTCTATTTGTACTATTCACCTTTTTGCACTTCTAAAATTCCCATTTACCCTTCTTATAACCATATTTTTTTCGGTAAATGTCAATTATATACCAAAAAACCAAGGATACACAAGGGATACTTCCCTTAACAAGAAACAAAACAGCAACAACATCAAAAGGCAGCAGCCTTTAACGCCAAAACAAAGCTAGACAACTATTCTAATCCACAAGAACATTAGCTACACAAAAACATCCAGTTAACAACCAAAAATCTTAGGAGAGACGTTTCAGATACAACACAATTTGGTATTGGTATTGCACTTCTTAATCCTCCACCAAGAACTAGCCTTGGCCCTGACATCATCTTCAATAGCATAGCAAATGGCGGTACTGGTCTTCGCTTGCCTCCTGAAAATCCTAGCATTTCTCTCCATCCATAAATGGTACACTGACCTAGCCAGAACTAATCTGAATAACACTGCACCCATACTCCATCCTTTTATGTTTTGCATTGCCCAAGCAAGCTCCATACTCCAAATGGACGGAGGCCTCACAATCCCAAATTTCCTCAACAGATTAGCCCAAATCCCTCTAGAGAAAGAACACTCGAAGAACAAGTGATCATGAGACTCATTCACGCTATTGCATAAAGCACAAACCGGATCCACTCCAGCATTCCATAATCTGACTCTATCTTTTGTTGCTAATCTAGTTTTACAACACAACCACATGATAAAGGTCCATCTAGGAATATTCCCTTTAAACCAAACAACAGAGCACCAAGGAACCGGCAAACCTCCATCTCTTATTGCAGCCATAGCTGACTGCACTGAAAAAACCCCATTAGCACAGGGAACCCAAGTCACCACATCAGACATATCAAGGTTGGGGGGAGGGATATAACAGTTCATTATTGTGCGGATAGCCTTATAGCTTCTTTGCCTAGGCCAATTCCACTCACCATTAACGAGAATAGATGATACTTTTGTGAGGTAGGAGCTTCCAATATTCCAAACAACAGCATCCCCAAATCTATCTAGTAGCGGTCCAAGAGGATGCCAGTTATCAAGCCATAGAAAGGTATCTTTTCCATTGCCCACAATGTATTTAATTAAGGGCTTAGCAAGCCCTCTTAGATTAAAGAGTTTTCTCATTGTCCATGAGGAGTTTTGAGGGGGACACATACTCCAAAAGTTTTTATGTTTAATCACAAACGTATGGACCCATTTAATCCACAACGAGTCAGCTTTAGTACTGATGGCCCAAATGTGACGCATCATTGAAGCCTTATTCCACAACTTCAGAGGCTTGAAACCTAACCCGCCCTCTTCCTTAGGGGAACAAACTTCCTTCCAGCTTATCTTGGCACCCGAAGACCTTAACACTGATCCACTCCATAAGAAATCTCTCAAAACTCCCTCCACTTCCGTAAGAATCCTTTGAGGAAGAATGAATATAGAACACCAGTAAGTTTGCATACTCCATAGGACAGATTGAATCAATTGGACTCTACCACCAAAAGAGAGAAGCTTAGAAGTCCAACTTTTTACTCTAGCAATTATCCTTTCTTTTAGCTGAATATAGTCATGATAAGAAAGCTTTGAGGTAATCAATGGAACCCCCAAATACTTCACTGGTAAATAACCCACTGAGATAGGAAGGATTGTTGCCAACTGAGCTTGCAAAGATGGCCTCACACCAGCAAGAAAAATAGCACTCTTATTGAAATTAGGTTGCAGCCCTGAATACGCATGAAATTCCTCTAAAGCACTTTTAACAATTGTGAGAGAGGAAACATCAGCTCCACACACAATGAAAAGGTCATCCGCAAATGCCACATGGCTTAGGTTCATGGACTGGCATTTAGGGTGAAAAGAAAAAGGCCCCACTTCAATCTTGTGTCTTAGAATGGAGAAAAACCCTTCCATAACCAATAAAAATAGATAAGGGGATATTGGGTCCCCTTGTCTAAGACCCCTTTTGCCTATGAAATAACCCTCCAATACCCCATTGATAGATATAGAAAAAGAAGCAGTAGAAATGCAGGTATAGATCCAATCAATAAACTGATAAGGAAAATCCATAGCTATCATTACCTCCTTGAGGAAAGCCCAGTCAACAAAGTCATATGCTTTCATAATATCAATCTTTATGGCGCACCTTGCTGGCCCAGAATTCAAATGATAAGACCTGACCAACTCTTGCATGATCATTATGCTATCAGCTATACTCCTGCCTTTTACAAACGCAGTTTGTGCAGGGCTTATAATATAAGGCAGCACACTCTGAAGTCTCTTAGCCAATATCTTCGTAATGCATTTATATATCACATTGCAGCATGCAATTGGTCTATAATCTTTCATGGTATCTGGACAGTTTGTTTTAGGAATCAAGGTTATAGCAGTGGCATTCCATCCTGGCAACAAAACGCCAGTGTAGAAGAAGGATTGAACCGCATTGATGACATCACATCCCACAACCGCCCAGTTTTTTTGAAAGAAACTTGCATTATACCCATCCGGGCCTGGAGCTTTATCCCCTTTTATTGAGAACATGGCATTTTTAACCTCCAAATTGGACACGGCAGTAATAAGGCAACTTTTCATATCTTCCGGAACTTTATTCTGAAGGAGGTGCAACATTATGTCCCCAGCAGCCCTTCTACCATTAAAACCAGTTCCCCAGAGATCTTTATAAAATTGAATGATGAGCTTCTTAACTTCAATAGGATCTTCCACCCTATTGCCCCTACCATCCCCAATGGACAAAATTTTCTTTCTCATAGTATTAGCAGCCATCTTTCTATGGAAGAATTTGTTATTTTGATCCCCCAAAGCTAGCCATTGAACCCACGATTTTTGTCGCTCGAAAGATTCTTCAGCCTTGCTCAGGTCAATGTATTTAAGAAGGGCTTCTCTTTCCATCATTAGAGTTGCAGAATCCATTGTAGATTGAGAAAACTTTTCCTGAATTCGAACCAGCTCCTCTTTTGCCTCCATTACCCTCTTACTCAGATCACTGAAGCACGACTTATTCAAAATCCTTAATAAAGACTTCAGACACTTCAGCTTCAATGACAGCCTTGCCATAGGCTGTCCACTAACTCTTTGATTCCATGCTTGAAGAAAAAGAGTTTTAAATTGAGGATTAGACATCCAAAAATCAAAGAACTTGAAAGGTTTTTCACCACCAGAAGATAGTCTAATAGTTACCAAGATTGTGCTATGGTCAGAAATACCAGGAGCCCCAAAGACAGATTTAGTATTAGAAAAATAATCCTGCCAATGGCTATTTATCATGGCCCTATCAAGTTTGCTTTTCCGGTTGCCCATGCCACCACACTTACTAGTCCAAGTGAACCACAATCCTTTAATAGCAAGGTCATCCACCTCAATGGCTTCAACACAAGAATTAAATTCACCAGCAACAATAGGGTCAAAAGTACTAGGATCAAATTTCTCCCCAGGACTTCTAACCACATTAAAATCTCCCATCAAAAGTCATGCTGCCATACCAATACTGCCATAAAATTGCCTTACCTCAACCCACAATTGTCTTCTATCATTAGCATTATTATATCCATAGATCACAGTCACATACAAGGATTTCAAGGAAGAAACATGGTCAATTTTACACGTTATATGCTGCATGCTAGAAGAGATGCAAACAGCTCTAACCTTAAGGGTATTCCAAGTAAATAAAATTCTAGCAACAACCCCAGTACCTATATTATGAACATAATCCCAATTAGCAGGAACAGAATTCCTTACTGAGCTAGCAAGGTTTTCAGTCCTAATCTTCGCCTCCACAACACCCATGAGGTCTAAATGACTATCATTAATGAATTTCCTCACTTCGACCTGTTTCAAGGGGTCATTTAGGCCCCTGATATTCCAGGAACCGAACTTAATCATTTTCCCTTTGGTTTCCGGCCTCTCTTCTTCCTCCCTTGAGGTCCCTTGGCCCCACTATCAGTAATAAAAGGTTCAGTAAGCACTAAACCCATATCCATGACCAATTCCCTGGCAATCATACCATCCTCATCATTAGACTCAGTAGCGCTTGGATCCATCATACCATCTAAAGGTACAACAACATCTCTATCCTCACCTATATCCTTTAGATTTACCACAAAAAAAAAAAAAAAAATCTTTAGACATTTGGCTTATTTTTTAAAAACGTATGAATAATTTTCAGATTCTTTACCCATATTGTCTAAAGTTGATACCATTTGGAAAATATCAATGATATCTTCCCAATGAGTCTAATATTGAAGGTGCTATAAGTTGGCAACTTTGTAGGTGTTTTTTTTTTTTTTTTTTTGTGTTAATTGCACGGGACTCACTTAACTATACATCTTTATCTTGGACACTCCTTATAAGAATTTTGCCTAAAACAGTCCCCCTCTATCTGCTAAACCTCTCCCCGAGACCCATTGCACCTTCCGTCTAGATCCGTCAAAATTTTAACCTAATATGTTAAAAAAATAATTTAGAAGAAGACGGCGATTCCAGAGCAATGGCGATTCCATGCCGACCCGGCTGATTAGCTATTTAAACCCTCTCCTTTCGTCCATCCTCCTTCCCTTTTCTACACTTATTTTCCATATCCATTTCCTTTGATCTGGCTTCTTTCCGACCCATTTTTTACGAGATCTATCATCTATCCCTTCGTCCCTTCATAATTCTGATCTTCCCTACCCTTATATCACCACCATCATCAATCCTTCGCCGCATTCCGTTATTCAGGTCCACATTCCCTCTTCTGTGGTCTATTTCTTTCTCACTATAGGCCGGGATCCACCATCTCTTTCTCCATTTTCATTCCTAGATCTTCTCCATCCCGCACTTTTCCAAGCTGAACCACCCTAGGTTTTGTTCTTCTTGCGCCATGGGCTTGCTCTTTCAGGGGTCACCTTGGTTTTCCGGTCATCTTCTCCGGCATCTTTTCCGGCGACCTTGCCGGAACTCCGTTTGAGAGGCATCTGTTTTCTGGGCAATCTTCGGCTCTGTTGCTGCTTGAAGTTTTCCTTCCAGTTTTGCCGCTTCTCTTTTGGCAAAGGTGTGTTTCAATGATTAGTGATCGTATTGGTTTGTTTTCGCTGTTTGTTGATAATCTCCCCGATAATGTTGGCCTTAATTGGTTTAGGAAGTTTTTTAGCCAATATGGGGTCGTTAAGGATGCCTTTATTCCATTTAAGCGCAGCAAAGTGACCAATCAGAGGTTTGGTTTTGTGCGGTATATCTGTGCTTCATCGGCTGAGTTGGCTATATCCAAAGCCAATGGGTTTTGGATTGAGAATAGAAAGCTTTTTGTTAAGATGGCTGCTTTTGAAGTTCAAAGTATCAAGCCAAACTCTAGAGGTCCTTTGATTAATACTGTCTCTAATTTGAACCTTGATAAGAGATCCTTTGCTGATGTTGTTCAACATAAGACGACACCACTGGTGAGATACCAGAAGGGGGTTGAAAATAGTGCCACTATCATAGTGCAGCCTTCTGGCTCCTCTTGGCTTTCAAGTAGTGCCATTGTGAAGATGAAGGTTCTCTCTCCTCCTAATCTTATTAAGGAGGCAATATTTAATGTGTTGAAGCAGGAGGTTGAAGTAAAATACATGGGAGGTTTGTTTTTTATTATCACTTGCATCAATGAAGAGTTAAGGAATAACTTGATTGTGAATGATGTTATCAGAGGCTGGTTCTCAATGCTCAAACCTTGGAATGGGGAAACTGCCAGTCTGTCTAGATTTGTGTGGTTAAACTGTAGGGGGATGCCTTTGAATGCTTGGTGCCTTGACTCTTTCAAGAAAATTGAAGATTTTTGGGGAGACTTCTTGACTTTGGATGATGATACTTCTAATAGGGAATCTTTCGAAGTTGGAAAACTTTTGATGTGTACTGAAAGGGTTGAACCTATTTGATATGGATAACATGACAGCGGGGGTAGGAAATGAAGATTGCTCTAACAAATCTGTGGAAAGGGGAGATGAGTCTAAGATTGATGTTGTTGATGAACCATTCTTGGAGCCGGATTCTTTTGAGGGCAGATCCGATGATTCTCTCTCTAACTCATTGATGGGCGATTCGAACGAAGAAATTGAATCATTCGAGGATATTGCAGCTGAGAGACAACTAGCAATCACTATGGAAGATGTTGAAAAGGTGGCAGATTCAGAAGATGTTGAAGCAAACCACATCCCTATTCAAGCAGCAATCAAAGGGATAAAAGGGAAAAGAAATAGGAAAAGCATTAACGAAATTCTGGGGTACACTAGAGTAAATGCAGGTGAAACCAAGGGAAAGAGGAACAAGAAGAAGTGTGTGGTGTTAAGATCAGCAGTGGCATCTGCTGCTCTTTCTGCATCTATTTCAGCAGGTGATATAAGTAACAGAAACAGAATTTTGTTAGATGAAGCCCAAGCCATTTGGGCAGTAGACAAGCTTTTTGGCCTTAGCTATGATGGTGATGAGGATGAGGTCGTAAGCAAGATTGCTGAGATGGAAGCCCTTAACAAGGCAAGGGCTGATATTAATATCTAATCTTCTCCATAGGGGTTGCTTCAGATGCTTTGTGGGTTTTGCTTTTGTTTTCTTTTGGCTTGTGAGGGTTCTTGCTTTCGGGTTTGTTTAAGGGTAGTGTGGTTTTTTCTCTTTTGTGTGGTGCTCTTTGGTTTTGTGCTTCTCTTTGTTTGGGTTTTTGGTTTTCATCTTGATTGTTTGGTTGTCTTCTTGTCAGCTTTCCAATCTCTTGGGTATCGAGAGGCTCTTTTGCTTTCTCTGGCTCCGTTTAATCTTGTATCTTCGATATTTGATTAATAAAATCCTTTTTTGCCGTGCAAAAAAAAAAAAAAAAAAATTTCTTTCAATAATGCCCCCATTATTCCCTCCCATTAGAAATCCCCTTATTCCCCCAATTTTTCCTCACTCCCCCTCCCTAACTCTTCTCTCCGATCACCTTCTCCCCCCAATCCTCTTCTCCATCAATCAATCAACGTATCTGAAACCAATGCGTACTATACCGTGGGAAGACTAAGGTGGCAGCGTACGGCTATGGATAAGAGGCTCAGATCAAACTACCTATTGGAAACGACGTAATACAAGTTGCCTTTTTTCTTTTTGCCGTGTTAATGTTTTCTATATATTTTGCAATCTGTTGCAAACTTCCTTAGGATATACTTCGTCGTCCATTTTCCAGATCAGTAGAAGAGGATTATCTTTTTCCAAATATCAGAGGTATGCATATTTTGTCATAGGCTTTGATTTTATAAACTATGTTTGACATCCAATTGATCCACCTTCTATCTTTTATTGCCGCTTCAGTTTTTGTTTATCACAACTGATTGGTTTGTGTTTAGAGTTTGGATCCCAATTGCAGTGTTGTACATTATTATAAACATGATTAATATATTTTCTATCTTCTACCTAGTTCTGCATGCAAAAATGATACATGTACAGTACAACAACCTAGCTTCTACATTGTTCCAACACAACTACACAAGTGAGTAGAGCCCACACACTATGTATGTGTGTTGGAGCATTGTTGTACATGTATCATTTTTGTTCTGCATAACACACGGAAAACAGTTTTGTCGGACGATTGATTAATAGGATTTGGGCAAGATTGGATTTTCTTAGTCGGACGATTTTCGCTAGTGACAAAACAGTTTAATTTGTCGAAGGAGCAAATTCGAATGGATAGGCATACTTTTACTGTATTTTCGCTAGCGATGTAATAGCTTGACATATTTAGTAGTTTACTATTGTTCTAACTATTGGTGTTCAAGAATTGTAATATTTAGCATTAGTTGTTAAAGGATATTCCAGGAAAATGAAGTTAAAATACATTGACATATTTAGTAGTTTACTATTGTTCAACTATTGACGTTCTAGAATTGTGATATTTAGCATTAGTAGTTAAAGGGTATTCCAAGAAAATGAAGTGAAAATATATTCTATTCCTAAACTTCTAATTGTCAAAACAAACGGTTGAATTGGAATTTATCCTTTTTTTCCCTTCATAACATTTCCACATGAACCAGACACGTCAATTGAATTACCTAGGTATCACATTACTGGGAATGGGATTCTCATGAATAAGATACCCATCCTAATCTTTGATTAATTCCTACCATCCAAACACAGCCTAATGTATTAGCATCTCTATGTGGTAATAGCAAGTATATCACCCAAAAAAATGAAAATAACGCTAGCCAATAACCAAAAGAAGGATTTTAACCATACACAGTTAATGTGTTCAATAAATAAAAACAAAGACATTGCATTTTTATTACATCAAGAGCATTTCATACACTATATGCCATGTTAATGCCAAACTAAGAGCAGCAAAAGGGGGATTGAATTTCGGTCCAGAAACGAACCTTTTCAATACAGCCTTCTCTTGTTTACTTAGTTGATGTGTGGAATTAGGGAATTTTAGGAGGGGGTTGTAGGTAGTAGTATAATTGTGGAGGGAAATTTGGGAGGGGTTGTAGGTATAATTGTGGAGGGAGTTATTTGTGATTGTACTAAGAGGGAATAGTGAAAGTCTCTGTATGATTTTTTTTTTCTTTAATATGAAAATAGACATTTGAGCCTCTATTTTGGTTCCATTGAAGATGCTCTAACAATGCGATTTTTAAGAATTTAAAAACAGGTTAATGGAGAACCAAATCATACCATTAGAGAAAGGTTTTCAATTCCAACATAGACTTTACGAGTGTTCCCATTCTTTGAATAATGGCCAGATCAAATCAAGAGAAATCTAACTTGGAGATTTTCACGAAGAGAGAAATATAAGAGTAAAGATCAGTGCCAAACACAAATTATGTTTCCCCACAATGAGTTGAAGTGAAAGAAGACATCTTTGGGCCACTTAGGCAAAAATCCAAAACATTTGGCATTTTTAAGGGGAATGACAAATAACTTTTGCAATCGAATATAAAAACAAAAAACATTTGCCATTTTTAAAAGGAAGGACAAGAAATTTTTGTAATCGAACATAAAGACAAAAAATATTAGTGAAGTGTCACTAATTTTTAAAAATTTAAATTTCGAACATAAAATTCAAAAAATCACCACCCCGCCTCTGGCCGAGCACTTCCGGCAACCAAAAAAATTAGGGAAGTGTCACTAATTTATAAAAATTCAAATTTCGAACATAAAATTCAAAAAAATCAACACCCCACCTCCGGCCGACCACCACCCCACCTCTGGCCGAGCACTTCTGGCGACCAAAAAAATTAGTGAAGTATCACTAATTTTTAAAAATTCAAATTTCGAACATAAAATTCAAAAAAATCACCACTGTATCCCACCTCCGGCCGACCACCACCCATCTCTGGCCGAGCACTTCCAGCAACCAAAAAAACTAGTGAAGTGTAACTAATTTTTAAAAATTCAAATTTTGAACATAAAATTCAAAAAAATAAACACCCCACCTTCGGCTGAACACTACCTCACCTTTGGCTAAGCACTTCCGCGACTAAAAAAATTAGTGAAGTGTCACTAATTTTTAAAAATTCAAATTTCCAAACATAAAATTCAAAAAAATCAACACCCCACCTTCGGCCGACCACCACCCCACCTTTTGCTAACCACTTCCGACGACCAAAAAAATTAGTGAAAGGTCACTAATTTTTAAAATTCTAGTTTCGAACATAAAATTCAAAAAAATCATCATCCCACCTCCGGCCAACCACTACCACACCTCTCTACCCAACCACGTCCAACAACAAAAAAAATTAGTGAAATGTCACTAATTTTTAAAGTCGAAAATTAAAAAAATAATAAATAAATAAAACCAACTCCTACCTCCGCCAACCACCACCCCACCTCCGGCGACCACTCCCGGCAATCAAAAAAATTAGTGAAATGTTGCTAATTTTAAAAAATTCAAAATTCAAAAAAAAAATTAAATAAATAACTCCTACCTTTGCCGACCACCACCCCACCTCCCCTGACCAATTCCCGTGATGAAAAAATTTAGTGAAACGTCACTAATTTTTTTAAGTTGAAAATTGCAAAAAAAAAAAAAAAAAAGTCCTACCTCCGCCGACCACCACCCTGCTTTGGCCAAGCACTTCCGGCGACCAAAAAAATTAGTGAAGTGTCACTAATTTTTAAAATTCAAATTTCGAACATAAAATTCAAAAAACTCAACACCCCACCTCTGGCCAAGCACTTCCGGCGACCAAAAAAATTAGTGAAATGTCACTAATTTTTAAAAATTCAAATTTCGATCATAAAATTCAAAAAAATTATCACCCCACCTCCGGCCGACCACCACCCCACCTATGGCCGAGCACTTCCGGGCACCCAAAAAATTAGTGAAGTGTCACTAATTTTTAAAAATTCAAATTTCAAACATAAAATTAAATAAAATCAACACCCCATCTCCGGCCGACCACTACCTCACCTCTGGCTGAGCACTCCGGCTACCAAAAAAATTAGTGAAGTGTCACTAATTTTTAAAATTCTAATTTCGTAAAGAAAATCCAAAAAAAATCAACTCCTATATCCCATCGACTACTACCCCACCTCCGGTAGACTACTTCTGGCCCAAAAAATTAGTGAGATTTCACTAATTTTTAAAAGTTATAATTTCGTATAGAAAATTCAAAAAAATCAATTTCTACCTCCGGCGACCCGAAAAACTAGTGACATTTCACTAATTTTAAAAAATTCTAACTTCATACATAAATTTCAAAAAATCAACTCCTACCTCTGGCCGACCACCACCCACCTCCGGCCAACGACCAAAATATTAGTGAAATGTCACTAATTTTTAAAAATTCTAACTTCATACAGAAATTTCAAAAAATCAACTCCTACCTCTAGTCGACCACCACCAGCAACCACCCACCTCCCTCCGGCTAGTCACTTCTAGAGACCAAAAAATTAGTGAAATGTCACTAATTTGTAAAAGTTTCAATTTCGCATAGGAAATTCCAAAAATCAACTCCTATCCCCAACCGACCATTTTTACAACCCAAAAAATTAATGACATTTCACTAATTTTTAAAAATACCAAAAGTTTAGTAAAATTATAAAACCAAGCAACTACCCATGTCCCGTTAATTGGAAAACTATGAGAAAAAAAAATGAAAAACGTAATGGTTTACGGATATTTGAAACAAATTCCCAATTTTCAACTCACTAATCGATGAATTGATAATCAGAATCCAAAAGGCAGGTAAATTATTAAAATCATCTCAGAGAGAGAGAGAGAGAGGGAGAGAGCGCGAGTTTACAGAGACGAAGGATAAGAGAGGGGAGGCATTCGCAATGACATGGCCAATTAGAGTGAGTGTGTTTGTTGTTCTTTGTTTCCTATCTCAATCCGATGACGATGAAGAAGAAGAATTACTGCTTGTATCTTAAGAGGAGAGGTGTTGTTTTAAAGCAAACATCCTTTTGGCTATCTATAAAAGAAGTAGTGTCTTTATAAAAGAAAGTAAAATTAGCGTTTCCTTTGCTCAAAAAGGATAAAATGTGTTGCATTTATGATTAATTTTTTCTTTTTTTAAAATTTAATTGGTTCTAATGAAGTTAAATTCCAATTGAATACTTGAGCCTAACCTATATATGTCCACCACTAATGTTGGGGCCCTAAAATTGGCCCAAAACGGGTTTCCTTGGCCTCACTATAAATCCAGTTCTGTTTTTGTCAAGATCCCTTGATGTGATATGCGATGAGCCCTTAGGTGATACAAAATGGGAATCATCGCAAAACTATTTCATGATATAAGCTATTCTTATAGAGGTCCATGCCAAAAGCTTGGTTTCTTTTGACAAGAAACAAACGATCAGAGTCTATCTTTCTATTCTTCTTGTGACATAAGGATACTAATCTCAGCTAAAAGTTAAATACATCTAGACCTATAAAATGAGCTGTTTGGAGTGTTAAAAAGACTCATGATTTGTCCTGAATTGCGTAATTACGTGGGGAATATCCGTTGATTCGCTCACGAATACCTGGAAATTAAATCATTCTCTAAACCAGTTGATTGTGAGAATACCCAGGAATAAAGGCATCAAACGTTTTATTGATTCCACAAAATACCAATGAAATTGGAAGATAAGAGATACTTTCTCTATAAAACTCAATATCATTCAAATCAACTCAACATATTATTCACTAGATATGTTTAAATAGATAACTTAGAACATCCCTCCAAGCATAAGAAATACAAATTCCAACTTCCAAGACTCTAAACTTAATAAACTAAATAATTTGACTACTAAAAACTAAAAAGACTCTTGAGAACTTAAAGACACTTAGGGAATTGAAAGGAACCCAAAAGAGACTCTTTGATTCACGAAATGACACTAAAAACTGTGACTGGAAATTAAATAAATACGCAGACTTCAATTTTTTTTGAAGAATCAAAAAACGCACCCTCGTTTCTGGCATCTTCATTATGCTCCTGCATCAGATCATATAAAGGATTATCACATGAGACGATCTTGATTCCAAAAGGTTATTCTGACTCTAGTTATTGCGTATTGATATCTTTGCTCTCATTACAAGCAAAAAAATTCATATTCATTTTACATTTAACCCTTCGGGAACATAATGCATTGACTACAAGGAGATGTGTTCAAACTGTGTATACGTTGCCCAAATATTAACAGGATATGCGGAGGCGAATTAAAGACAAACCTTCGGCAATGCACCACGTATTGGTGCAGTTTTATTTCTTGAGAAGGGCATTTGTAAGTGCATCTAGTACAGAGAAGACATCCATCATGGCAAATCATGGCGTAGCATAAACTTTGAATTTTTTTCTTTTTTGATGTGGTAGAGGACCCATAAGCAGGTTGTGATCTCTCTTGAAAGACGACTGCAGCAGGTAAAAAAAATAATCAAAAGGTTACCCACTGAAATCCGTAAATGCTGAATGTGAATCTCTCAAACGCATTAATGACTTGCAATTACTTAACTCTAACTCTTTCCACGATTAGTGAGATAAAGGATCTTGATCTTCTTGAGTGCTGCCAGAACATCCCTCATGGTCATCCTCTCCTCCGGTGATTCTGCAGAGCATCTCAAAGCTAGTTCCATAATGGCCGATACGCATTGAACCTTTGCAGCATATGGTTCATCATTTGGGATAAGCAAGTTGGCATCAATAATTTCAGCTACTCCATAACATATTGAATTAGCTACCCAGTGCTTCAAGCTCAAATTCCCATCAAACATTGCATCAGTGGGCTTTGTTCTTGTAAATGTCTCCATTAACATGATACCGAAACTATATACATCACACTTCGTTGACACTAATCCTTCGAATCCATACTCTATGTTTTGTTCATTAGAAGAACCAATAGGGTTAGGAAAATAGAGCTACGCATTAGAAACTCAAATCGACAATTGAACAATAAGTAAAAGCTCATATGTGAAAAAGAATTTAATCTAGAATTGTTACCTGGCGCAATGTAGCCGATTGTTGCTATTGTCTTTGTTTGTGCAATGCTTTCATTGTATAAGAACTTTGCAATTCCAAAATCACTCACATGTGCCACCATATCATTGTCCAAAAGGACATTACTTGGCTTCAAGTCACAATGGATTACGGTTGTCGAGTAACCACAGTGAAGGTACTCTAAGGCACAAGCCACATCTATCATTATCTCCAACCTTTTCAAGATGTCTAAGAAATAGTTGTGAGAGTACAACCATTTTTCGAGAGTGCCATTTGGCATGTACTCGAGTACCAAGCCTTTGAAATCAGGCATTGAGCAACTGCTGATGACTCCTGTGAGATTTCGGTGACGAAGGTTGCGTAAAATTTCACATTCTGTATCAAAACTTCTGAAAGCACCTTCTAGTTGCAGGTTGAACACCTTTACAGCCAGTATTGTCCCGTCTTGGAGTACCCCTCTGTATACTGAACTGAAACTACCCATTCCAAGCAAGTTGCTTTCACTAAACATATTTGTCGCCCGTAAAAGCTCATAGTAAGCAATTCGTCGATGGCTTGTCACTCGCGACATATCTATTTGAGCAGGATTTTTGTTTCTTCTTAGACATCTCTTATGTGCAAATGTGATGGCCATAGCAAACACAATGGATGCAATTGCCAGCAAAACGAATGTAAGAAGCAACAAGCTTCGTTTCCTTAATTGATGAGGAGAAGCCGAATGACATGGTGGCACATTGAACCTAGGAGAACCGCATAATGCTTCATTCAACAGAAATGACTCGTTTGTTAGGTTTGCAAACGGTCCTCGACTAGGAATTTCTCCACTTAATCTATTTAAAGACACATTGAAATTCTTTAGCTGCAAGAGTGCTTCTAAAGATTTGGGAATCACCCCAGTGAGGTGGTTATCAGATAGGTCTAGGAATTCCATACTTGTCAAATTGCCAAATGTGTGAGGAATGGAACCTTCTAGCCTGTTATGATGCAGATAAAGTAGCTTCAGGCTTAGTAGACCTCCAATCGTGCTTGGGATTTCACCAGAGAATTGATTCATGGATAGATCCATCTGCAACGCAACCTTGAAATTCCCGAGTTCCAACGGCAGATTTCCACTTAAAGAATTCGAGGACAAAGTAATTTCCAAGAGGTCTTTAAGGTTGCAAAAGCTTTTGGGTATGATTGATGTTAATCTATTGGAACCAAGATTAACATATCTTAGCGAAGTAATATTTCCTAAACATTCTGGCAATGGTCCAGAAATTTCGTTTTGGCCCAAGTAGAATTCACTCAGATAGTTCAAATGGCATATATCTGCTGGAATGAGACCTTGTAATCTGTTCTTTTGCAAAAATAATCCTTGGAGGTTTGGTAAACCTTTGATTGTCATTGGAACGGCCCCAATCAAGTTATTGCGAGATGCAGATAAAGCGATCAAACTACTTAAATTACCAATTTCACTAGGAATTGTACCCTCGATCTCACAACCTGGCATATATATGTATCCGATAGAAGATGAGAGGTTTCCAATTGCCCGCGGAAGGATGCCATTCAAAGGATTATTTGATAATCCCAAGTATGTTAAATGTCTCAAATTTGTCAAGGAAGTGAAGAAGCTCAATTCTGAAGATGAAGAAGAGTCACCAGTTAAGTGGTTTCCGTATAAGACGAGTCTCTTTAGAAGTCTTAAATTCCCGAGTGAGTTTGGAATTGAGCCAGTGAACATGTTGTGAGAAAAGGAAAGTTGTACCAGGTTGGTGGCATTTGAGATGGAATTTGGAATAATTCCACTTAGATTGTTTTCTGCAAGGTAAAGTTCTTCAAGATTGGGACTACAAAGGCCTAGACTGGAAGGAAGATTGCCTGAGAGGTGATTAAAAGAAAGACTAATAATTTGCAACTGTGACATGTTGGAGATTGTTGCTGGGATGGGACCGATTAAGCTGTTGTTAGAGAAATATATGTGCCGCATATTTCGAAGAGCGTTCATATCACGTGGTATTACACCTGCCAAAATGTCGAAACTCAAAAAGGTTTTACTAGGAGCTTGAACAAGAGATCTTGAAACTTATCATAAAACAATACATACACATAAGCAATTTGACAAGCTAAAATGAGCATTGCAATATAGAGAATATATCCCTATAATGGATTTAGAAACCTTCGACACATCTACGGAAGTGCAAAATAATATAATACCTAGTATTGGGCAAAAACACCTCTTCAATACTAGTTACCATATGCTATTAATTTTTTTTCACTCTCAGTGCAAATATCACATATTTGGTTTTGTAGGGAAAAATTATCACTCTTTTTGCTACTTAATAAGGTAAATTTACTTGTATTCCTGCCGCTCAAAAAAAAATTTATTATTCCTTTTTACTCATAATACCGATAAATATTCTAGCTATACCAATTCCTCCATTGAAGCATCAGCCGTCTGTAATGCCTGACTCATAAGACTGGACTCATTTTTTAGTATTTTCAAAATCCTTCATTATCAAGCTCGGTCGCTTATTGTGCAACGCCAATGCTCTGGATGCTGAATGAAAGAAGCATGGTAATGTGCACATAAATCAAAATGATTCTTGGGTCTGCCCTCTCTGATGCCTTTTAGCTGTGATTTGAGGGCATGATTTCGCAGTAAACGTGACGGTATAGGGGGACCACTGTTTCAGTGGTATTCTATGGGGTGCTTTGGGTAAAAAACCAAAAACCAAAAAACCAAAAAACCACTTTTGTCCTTATTCAATTTTTTTTTGCATTTGTTAGTTTCGCATCAAGATTTTGTGGTTTCTGGATTCCTCTCGACGAGACGAATCTAACAAGTATAAAATTATGGTCAAAACTCAAATTTTTTTGAATAAAGCCAAAATAGGTGGATTATTGGCCAATAATCCAAGTATTTCGGCTTTATTCAAAAAAATATTTGGTTTGACCATAAATTTATACTCGTTAGATTCGTCTCGCCGAGAGGAATCTAGAAACCACAAAATCTTGACGCGAAACTAACAAATGCAAAAAAAATTTGAATAAGGACAAAAGTGGTTTTTTGGTTTTTGGTTTTTGGTTTTTTACCCAAAGCACCCCTATGAGCAGCCACTTTGTGCATTTATTGCCAAAGGTTAGGTCTGTCTCTAATCCATCTGTTTCAGTGGTATTCTGGGAGCAGCCACTTTGTGCATTTATTGCCAAAGGTTAGGTCTGTCTCCTATCCATCCCCCGCCCATACCCCCAATTATTGGGGACTAAATGGGTTATGTTATTGTTGTATCAAGCTCGGTCGCTTCCATCATTGATTTTATTTTTTTTTTCGGTTAACTATCGAGTGGAATTTTTTTGTTTCCTATATTGTTCACATAATTTGATATCTTAAGGCCCTGTTTGTAACTTCGGAATAGAAAGGCAAAAGAGGGAAAAATAATAGAGAGGAAAAATTAAGAAGAAAGTGGAGAAACAATGAACTTGTTTTTTAAACTTTTTCTCTTCTTTCTCTAGATACCAGACGATGGACGAACTTTTTTTAAAAAAAATTTCTCTTTTTTTCCATTTGTTCCCTAAGTCCCA
The DNA here is from genome assembly GCA_020921065.1 of Vaccinium darrowii. Classification (NCBI taxonomy): domain Eukaryota; kingdom Viridiplantae; phylum Streptophyta; class Magnoliopsida; order Ericales; family Ericaceae; genus Vaccinium; species Vaccinium darrowii. The sequence continues at coordinate 62,803 of JAFMTH010000019.1, read as the reverse complement.
AACACATTCTGGTTACTCCCTCTATTCCTTTTAAGTGTGTAGCCTCGTAATTCCAACTTATTTTCTCTTACATCAACTTTTACATCTACTTTTCACTACTTACCCTTATCAATATAGTAATACCCACTAACTTTTCTAGATACTAGACGATGGACGAACTTTTTTAAAAAAAAAAAATTCTCTTTTTTTTCCATTCCTTCCCTAAGTTCCAAACACATTCTAGTTACTCCCTCTATTCCTTTTTAAGTGTGTAGCCTCGTAATTCCAACTTATTTTCTCTTACATCAACTTTTACAACTTTTACATCTATTTTTCACTATTTACCCTTATCAATATAGTAATACCCACTAACTTTTCAAAAAGGAATCTACTTTTAAGGGCAAAATAGGAAATGTACTAATTAACTTTTCAACATCACACTTATTTACGAATAACCCAAAATGGTAAGTACTACACTTAAAAAGGAACGGAGGAAGTATAATGTTATGTCTTCCCACGAAGTTTGAATAATGCTAACAAAATGCGATGGAGCCCTGTGCTATTTAAATACTTAACAAATCTATCGAAGCGGATCACACATGATCCACATCATTTACTAAAGAAAAGGCATAATTGTCTTTCTGTCTCCGTGTGCAGGTCCCACACGGCCCACCTCATCTAATAAGGAGAAGGGTATAATGGTCTTTTAAAATCGTTGTGATTTGGTTGGAATGTCGCCAAAGCAAATAACTCTTTGAATGCGGCCGTATTTGGTAATGGCAAGAGGTGGAAAGGAGATGATGTAGGCCAACAAAAGCAGCAGGCCGAAGGGGCGAGGCAGGGAAAAGGTTGTGGTTTCCCATGGAAGCAGAAGGTGGAACTTGTGAAGCGGTGGGAATGCTGTATGGTGCTCGGTTCTCTTTACTTGAATGGGTTTTGGGATATTTTTGCTAACAACATAAAAGTTGAAGGGTCTAATAATCTTTTAACATGGTGTAGGATAAACACAGACTCGCTCTTTTTCCATTCGGTAGAAGATACACAACTAAGACAAAAATGAGACAAAAGAATTTATATGTGATTTGTCCCAAGTCATCAAGTAACAGAAACAATAAAATCGCGGATTATGTGGGTGAGAGAAAAAATTCAAACTGCAATGTCTCCGATATTGTCAACATCTTGTACTAGAAGAGTGAAATTATTGGGTTATCAATCAAAATGCGATCGATATCTTTTGCACTCGGTTAAACAACAGTTTTGTTTGCTTTACTTTCCACACTGTTACTTTGTACAATTCAATAATAGTGTCTCTTATCGGTTAAATTAAAAGAAACTCTGGATATCTCGTTTCTAGAAATTCTCAGCTTCCCTGACAAAAAGCCAATTGAATTCACATTGATAAGCCTCCCCCATCAATTGGACAGAATTGGATCCTCTAGTCCAAGTTTTGGACTAGATTAGACAGTTTGAATCTCAACCGTCCATTGCTACAGCCAATAGTTCAGATTTTGTAATAACCCGAAATTTTGTAAAAAAAAAAAAAAATTTCGATTTATTAATGCGTTTTATTTTTAAATAATTATAGTTTATAATTTGGTTTGGTTAGATTAAACGAATTAGATTTAACCTGTTTAATTATACTTTTCGCGCCGTAAATAAACGCGCACACACCGGGTATTTCACCACACTGCGTCCGGAAGCCTTACTAAATCCCCAACTCTTATTTTATTTTATTAAAGCTAACCTTGATTAGGTGCGAGATTACTTATATCCTAAAACTAATCTTTAAGTTGGTGGGAAATTTGGTGGGGAATTTCTTAACCTAAAACTAGTCTTTAAAACCTAATTTTTGCTTTTGCAAAAGGTTGTTTGGACACTTGTGGGGAGGGTTTTTGGCTAGTGATTATTTTTGGGGGAGGTGAACCTCATTGCTTCACTATAAATAGCTCACTCTCCTTGCTTCATTTCACACCAAAACCTCCCAACTTCTCCACTTTGTGCTTTCTAGTGTTCTTGAGTGAGTTCTTGAGTGTTCTTCTTGGAACTCATCCTAAACCACCACACTCCACCACCATCGACCACCCCTAGATCTTAGAAAGGTAGAATAAGTTAGCAAGAAAGCGTTCGAGCAAAGGTCGACTAGTCGTTACGCCGCCGGAATTCAACTAGCTTATCGGCTTCCGACTAATCATCGGAATTAAGGTAGATACTTTATCTTAACCTTAGATTAGTATTTACTAGTTCATATTGATTATGTTATTATTTTGCTTAAACGTGCTTAATTATGATTAAACGTGATTATGTTGGTGATTAGTGATTTTATGAACAATTAGACTTTGAAAAAAACACACTTAGTCGTTACTATGCACGAATTAAAATTGACTATCAAAATGCACCGTTATAATGTTCGATGGACTTTTGGGAAACTAAATTACCCAGTTATAATGCCTGAATGAAAATCGACTTTTCAAATTTACGCAGTTATAATGCCCGACCAATTTTCTGAGAAAAGAGCTTTTCAAATGAAATGAGATTTTCCGGGATTATTGAATAAATATTCTTAATCTATTTAGACTAACAAATAGAATCTATGGCTAGCATGTCTAGTCAGGCTTTTTCTTGGTTTAGCCCAAACCAAGTGGCGATTCGACGAACGAATCTTAAAACACGCCAAACGGATTCAACTACTAGAGTTTTCTAGTAGGGTACTTTCTTGGTTTAGACAAACCAAGTGGCGATTCGACGTACGAATCTTAAAACACGCCAGCAAATCCAAGAACGAGAATGAATCCTTATGTTTTGATTTAAATTCCCGGAAGAAAGAACTTTTGTCGTTAAGTAACATGTTTTCGTAAGATGGGTTACGAGCAGAAGGTTTATCATGAACGATTCTAAACGGAGGATTTTGTTTTATGAAATTAATGCATGTGCACGTTCTTTTTCAAAGACGATACGACCCGACACATTTTTCGAGAAAGTGATCGAATGTTTTTAAATGGAAGAGATAGAAATGAGAATGAAAATATTGATGTGATGGAAGTTGAGATGTTGATGCTGTTGGAGTCCCGCCTCAGTTCCCCGGGGTGAACTGGTGGTCAAAGCCCAACGGAACTATACGGTAGTGCTGTTTGAAGTTTCTCCTCAAATTCCGCGGGTGAATTTGACGGTTAGAACTTACTCAGTACAACACATAGCAAGCGGACCTCATAAACAAACTGGTGGGGATTCAGTGATATGGGTAGCCGGGACTATGTCGTGTGTGACGCGGAGTTAGCGGATCCCATACTGCAGGAGTCAGTTTATGGGTGGCCGACCCTTCGTACGGAAAGGTTGGTGACCGTTAGAACGGGGTTGTAGAACGGGCCAATAACTTTCGAGAGATGTGAGATGTTGACATGGTTGAAATTTGAAGAAGAATGCTGTTATGAGAAAATGATACGAGATACTGACACTATACTCTGGATTCTGAAATAATACGAGATACTGATTTTATTAAAGCTGCACTCTGATATGAAAAGAAATGGGATACTGATTTTATTTAAGCTGCACTCTGATTTGATGTGATACTGATGCATTGACACGCATGAACTTACCGTTTTGATAAATGATTTTCAACTATTTACCTGCCAACAATATTGTTCTAGAATTGCTAGTTTAATGTTGGGGTACGGTATCTATTGAGCGTCCTCGCTCACGGTTTGCCCTGGCATAATACCACGATGTTGGTATTATGCTAGATTGTCACGATGAACAGGAGGAATAATATAGCGCCGGAGGAGCTGCCGACATGGAGCACGACCAGATCAAGGAACGTATGGAGCCATAGAGTCCACCCAGTCTACTTTTTTTTGTAATCTGTGAAGGATAGATCATCTATATGTATTTTTTTTTGGTTATTATTATTACTGTTTGAGACCGACTTTAAATTGTAATAATAATCCATAACGTATCCCGAAAATGCGGGGCGTTACAAGTGGTATCAGAGCCCTAGGTTCCAACACTCAGCCTTGGGTAATTGGGTAGACACTAAGCTAGAATAATAATTGTGTGTCCTTGATTTACTATAATATCCTAAGTGATATTAGAATATGAGTTTACTAGTGTCTAATATTAAAATTATTTGGATTGTAGATGCCCCTAATCATGCTAGACTACTTGAGGAGATCCGCAGGTTTAAGAAACGGTACCCAGAACCTCTACCAGACAATGATCCCAACTATAAATACCTCGAGAATTTTACACTAATGACCAACTATCTCCACCAACATGGCAAATTTCCACCATATGCTTTAGAAGAGGAAGGCGCTACTCGCAATCTCACATTTACACAGTTACTGACCTTACAAGACAGTATGGTCTCTCCGACACCGGATAATGTTTTTCCCCCTGCTGCACCACTACCACCGGTACCCGCATCTGGAATGCATACTAAGTTCGACCCTATCGCCATTGTTCCAACAATCCTGTACGCACCTGCTTACACCGTTGACCCACTTCTAGGTCCTCTGTATGAAGTACCAGTCTTCGAGCAAATGCCACCTCTGCCGTCGCCGATAGACCTAAACTATCAGTTCAGCATTGCTATGGATGATTCTCCTGCTTTTGTCACTGAGCCATACTTCTGGGAGCCACCGCCAGTGGAGCCGATAGTTGAAGAACCGGAGCTTACTCCAGCACAAAGGTTCGAGCGTTTCCAACAGATTCAAGAGGAGGAGCTCACTCATGCTGAGGCACAACACAAATTCGACCTTCGCGACTACTTCAACCTGTAGACAGCTAGTAGTATCTATGCGTAGAATAAGGTGACTGTAGTCACTATGTGGTATTGGTATTGTATGTATGGGCCAATGAGCCAGTTATTGTGCTGTTTGAAATCGTGTTTTCTGTGCTGAACCATTTTTAATAAATCTCTGTTAATTTAAGCAGCTATGCTTTGATAAATTTTGCAAGTATTTTAGACTGATTCCCCCAACAAATTGGTAACTCTAGAATGACAATAGCATCACCCTCAGGCGGTACTGTACCAGTTAATCTAATTTGTAAAGGTTGCGAGTTAGAAGAGAGTAATATCCGATTAACTTGCGATTTTCGCATGATCGAGATGGCTAATTTCGACTTAATTGTGGGGTTGGATTGGCTGTCAACTCATCGAGTAGTCATTGATTGCCATCTAAAGCTAGTAACAGCCTTTACCCCTGATGGGACATGTTTCCGTTTTAAGGGGGATAGACAGACTGTGAATCCGGTGATTAGACATTTGAGATGGCAGAACCAACTGTTCGGATGGCTAGCTAGTCTCCAGTTGGAAGAATCTGACCGTGAGGAGTTAGGACTGCCACACATCGTCTGCGAGTATGCTGATGTATTTCCTGACGATCTACCTGGATTACCGCCACGAAGGGAAATTGATTTTTCCCATCGAGCTTCAACCTGGAACCGCTCCGATTTCTATAGCCCCTTACCGAATGGCGCCAACAGAGCTGAAGGAATTGAAGACCCAGCTACAAGAACTGTTGGAAAAAGGATACATCCGACCAAGTACTTCACCATGGGGAGCACCTGCACTATTCGTGAAGAAGAAAGAAGGAATCTTACGACTGTGCATTGACTATGGGCAACTAAACCAAGTCACGATCAAGAATCGTTATCCCCTGCCTAGAATAGATGACCTGTTTGATCAGTTAAGAGGAGCAACTTGTTTCTCAAAAATTGATCTAAGATCAGGGTATCATCAGTTGAGAATCCGCGATGAGGACATTTCAAAGACCGCGTTCAGGACAAGATACGGACACTACGAGTTCGTGGTCATGCCGTTTGGACTAACGAATGCTCCAGCAGTATTCATGTGCCTCATGAACAAGATATTCCAACCCTATCTAGATAGATTTGTGGTGGTGTTCATTGATGATATATTGATATACTCAGCCAATCGAGTGGAGCATGAAGAACACCTTCGGGTAGCCCTGCAAGTACTAAGAGACAACCAGCTTTATGCCAAGGCTAGTAAATGCGAGTTCTGGCTAGAGCAGGTTCAATTTCTGGGACACGTGGTGTCTAAGGATGGTATTGCAGTCGACAACAGCAAGGTAGAAGCTGTGTTGGATTGGAAGCAGCCAACTTCCGTATTTGAGATCCATAGTTTCTTGGGTTTAGCAGGATATTATCGAAGATTCATTCCGAAATTTGCTACTCTTGCCAAGCCAATGACTAGATTGATTCAGAAGAACGTTAAGTTCGAATGGAATGACAAGTGTGAGAAAGTTTTCCAAGAGTTGAAGAAGAGACTGACCAGTGCACCGATACTGATCATTCCTGAAAGGGACATTGGTTATCAAGTATATTGTGACGCATCAAAGGAAGGACTAGGATGTGTGCTAATGCAGAACGGAAAAGTCGTGGCATATGGATCGAGACAGCTCAGATCGCACGAGAAGAACTACCCTACTCACGATTTAGAATTAGCAGCAATAGTTTTTGCTCTAAAATCTTGGAGATATAACCTCTATGGCGAGCAATTCGAGGTTTTCTCGGATCCCAAAGTCTCAAGTTCTGTTCACTCAGAAGGAGTTGAATATGAGACAGAGAAGGTGGATGGAGTACTTGGAAGACTACAAGTTTACCCTGTCATATCACCCTGGCAAGGCAAATGTTGTTGCTGATGCCCTGAGTCGAAAGGACAGGGCACAAAAAGCCAAGATAGCTGTGAAGGAATGGGAGATGATAGATACTCTGAACGAGTTCAATTTGCAACCGTCATCTAATGGAGATCAGATGCGATTATCTGCACTAGTGGCAGAACCAGCACTTCACCGGAAGATCCTGTTGGCACAGACTTTTGAACAGGACTGTGAATTCACTAGATCACAACTCAGTTCAGGAAAGGAATTGCCCGGTTGGACCCTGCATGCAGCGGATAACAGTTTGAGATTTAAAGGCTCAGTATTTGTACCCAACTTAGGTCGACTTCGAAAAGCCGTGCTTCAAGAATGTCACCGCTCGAATTTCGCTGTTCATCCTGGAGGTACGAAGATGTATCACGATTTACGACGGACATATTGGTGGGAAGGAATGAAGAAAGACGTGGCAGAATTTGTAAAGACTTGTTTAGTTTGTCAGCAAGTTAAGGCTGAACACCAGAGGCCTGGAGGAGAATTGCAGCCGCTACCAATTCCACAGTGGAAATGGGAGTATATCTCAATGGATTTTGTGACTGGACTTCCGAGGTCGTTTAAGTCAAACACCGCTGTGTGGGTAATTGTAGACCGTCTCACTAAGTCGGCACACTTCTTGCCAGTGAAAATAACGGAAAACATGGAAGCATTGGGAATACTCTATATCCAGGAGATCGTGAGACTTCATGGAGTACCAGTGTCAATCGTGTCAGACAGAGATCCTAGATTTATCTCACAGTTCTGGAAAGGACTGCAAAGGGCACTAGGAAGTGACATACGTCTCAGTACTGCTTTTCATCCGCAGACTGATGGACAGACGGAGAGGACAATCCAGATATTGGAGGACATGCTTAGGGCTTGCACCTTAGATTTCACAGGGAATTGGGAACGACATCTGCCATTAGTAGAATTCGCCTACAATAACAGTTATCAGGCTAGCATCAAGATGGCACCCTACGAAGCTCTGTACGGCCGCCCTTGTCGATCACCGGTTTGTTGGACTAACGCCGGAGAAACGGGATTGCTAGGACCTGATTTGGTCAGAGACACAACGGAGAAGATCAAGTTGATTCAACAGAGACTGCTTACTGCGCAGAGCCGACAGAAGAGTTATGCGGATCGAAGAAACAGACCTTTGTCATTCAAAGAGGGAGACCACGTGTTTCTGAAAATTAGACCTCGGAGAGGAATAATTAGATTCGGGAGGAAGGGAAAACTATCCCCACGATATATCGGCCCATTTGAGATTTTGGAGAAAATTGGACAAGTAGCATACCGGTTAGCATTACCGCCGCAGATCGACCGAGTGCATAATGTTTTTCATGTCTCTATGTTAAGGAAGTATCTTGCCCTGCCAACACAAGTATTAAACTGGGGAGATCTTGATATAGATGAAGACGCAACTTTTGAGGAAGAGCCGGTTGAAATTCAGGATAGTATGGAGAAGAGCATCCGCAATAGGACTATCCGATTAGTACGAGTTTTGTGGAAACATCGGGGGATGGAGGAAACAACTTGGGAAAGAGAAGAAGCCATGAGGGCTAATTATCCGCAACTGTTTCCACCTGTCGAGTAATTTCAATTTCGAGGACGAAATTTGTTAAGGGGGATAGGTTGTAATAACCCGAAATTTTGTAAAAAAAAAAAAAAAAATTTCGATTTATTAATGCGTTTTATTTTTAAATAATTATAGTTTATAATTTGGTTTGGTTAGATTAAACGAATTAGATTTAACCTGTTTAATTATACTTTTCGCGCCGTAAATAAACGCGCACACACCGGGTATTTCACCACACTGCGTCCGGAAGCCTTACTAAATCCCCAACTCTTATTTTATTTTATTAAAGCTAACCTTGATTAGGTGCGAGATTACTTATATCCTAAAACTAATCTTTAAGTTGGTGGGAAATTTGGTGGGGAATTTCTTAACCTAAAACTAGTCTTTAAAACCTAATTTTTGCTTTTGCAAAAGGTTGTTTGGACACTTGTGGGGAGGGTTTTTGGCTAGTGATTATTTTTGGGGGAGGTGAACCTCATTGCTTCACTATAAATAGCTCACTCTCCTTGCTTCATTTCACACCAAAACCTCCCAACTTCTCCACTTTGTGCTTTCTAGTGTTCTTGAGTGAGTTCTTGAGTGTTCTTCTTGGAACTCATCCTAAACCACCACACTCCACCACCATCGACCACCCCTAGATCTTAGAAAGGTAGAATAAGTTAGCAAGAAAGCGTTCGAGCAAAGGTCGACTAGTCGTTACGCCGCCGGAATTCAACTAGCTTATCGGCTTCCGACTAATCATCGGAATTAAGGTAGATACTTTATCTTAACCTTAGATTAGTATTTACTAGTTCATATTGATTATGTTATTATTTTGCTTAAACGTGCTTAATTATGATTAAACGTGATTATGTTGGTGATTAGTGATTTTATGAACAATTAGACTTTGAAAAAAACACACTTAGTCGTTACTATGCACGAATTAAAATTGACTATCAAAATGCACCGTTATAATGTTCGATGGACTTTTGGGAAACTAAATTACCCAGTTATAATGCCTGAATGAAAATCGACTTTTCAAATTTACGCAGTTATAATGCCCGACCAATTTTCTGAGAAAAGAGCTTTTCAAATGAAATGAGATTTTCCGGGATTATTGAATAAATATTCTTAATCTATTTAGACTAACAAATAGAATCTATGGCTAGCATGTCTAGTCAGGCTTTTTCTTGGTTTAGCCCAAACCAAGTGGCGATTCGACGAACGAATCTTAAAACACGCCAAACGGATTCAACTACTAGAGTTTTCTAGTAGGGTACTTTCTTGGTTTAGACAAACCAAGTGGCGATTCGACGTACGAATCTTAAAACACGCCAGCAAATCCAAGAACGAGAATGAATCCTTATGTTTTGATTTAAATTCCCGGAAGAAAGAACTTTTGTCGTTAAGTAACATGTTTTCGTAAGATGGGTTACGAGCAGAAGGTTTATCATGAACGATTCTAAACGGAGGATTTTGTTTTATGAAATTAATGCATGTGCACGTTCTTTTTCAAAGACGATACGACCCGACACATTTTTCGAGAAAGTGATCGAATGTTTTTAAATGGAAGAGATAGAAATGAGAATGAAAATATTGATGTGATGGAAGTTGAGATGTTGATGCTGTTGGAGTCCCGCCTCAGTTCCCCGGGGTGAACTGGTGGTCAAAGCCCAACGGAACTATACGGTAGTGCTGTTTGAAGTTTCTCCTCAAATTCCGCGGGTGAATTTGACGGTTAGAACTTACTCAGTACAACACATAGCAAGCGGACCTCATAAACAAACTGGTGGGGATTCAGTGATATGGGTAGCCGGGACTATGTCGTGTGTGACGCGGAGTTAGCGGATCCCATACTGCAGGAGTCAGTTTATGGGTGGCCGACCCTTCGTACGGAAAGGTTGGTGACCGTTAGAACGGGGTTGTAGAACGGGCCAATAACTTTCGAGAGATGTGAGATGTTGACATGGTTGAAATTTGAAGAAGAATGCTGTTATGAGAAAATGATACGAGATACTGACACTATACTCTGGATTCTGAAATAATACGAGATACTGATTTTATTAAAGCTGCACTCTGATATGAAAAGAAATGGGATACTGATTTTATTTAAGCTGCACTCTGATTTGATGTGATACTGATGCATTGACACGCATGAACTTACCGTTTTGATAAATGATTTTCAACTATTTACCTGCCAACAATATTGTTCTAGAATTGCTAGTTTAATGTTGGGGTACGGTATCTATTGAGCGTCCTCGCTCACGGTTTGCCCTGGCATAATACCACGATGTTGGTATTATGCTAGATTGTCACGATGAACAGGAGGAATAATATAGCGCCGGAGGAGCTGCCGACATGGAGCACGACCAGATCAAGGAACGTATGGAGCCATAGAGTCCACCCAGTCTACTTTTTTTTGTAATCTGTGAAGGATAGATCATCTATATGTATTTTTTTTTGGTTATTATTATTACTGTTTAAGACCGACTTTAAATTGTAATAATAATCCATAACGTATCCCGAAAATGCGGGGCGTTACAGATTTGCTCAGAGTCTCTTCCGGAAAAAGACAACTCTTCCCTAGAATAGTTTTTACATTAATTTTGAAGAATTGATTATCCCAATGAATGGTCCAAATTTAGACTGTTTCCTCTAGTCTAAAATTTGGATTGGAGAGGATCCAAACCCTTATTGGACTTGCCATCTTTAAAGAGCTTGTGTTGTTCACCATAGGCTTGAAACTTGTGTGGTCAACGAATTCCTTTTTGAAGAATTCACAATTGAAGGCTCGCAAAGTAATGAGTTCATCTAAGACCCACTTTCTCAAGCCAAACCCGCTTGTCTTATGCATAATACCCTTGTTTGACTGGTTGACTATCTTATTTTTCTATGGCCAAGATGTTCCTAAAATGTTGCTATTACCACTTTTTGTTTTTTGGTTTTCCTGGATGGTCTTCTCTCTACTTCAAAGATACCAAAGATTAAAGGCTCATTAAGGTGAGGCAAATTCAAGATGAACCCAAAACAGGCATACTTTAGTACATTTGTTTTTTAGATGTAATATTATGCTAACCCCAACTAAATTTTTCAACGAAAGCTCTGTTTTGCCTTAGAAGTTGTCATGTAGCTTCTAATTGATTATTGGTTTAAAATAGTGATCTTGAGCAAAATTGGAAATTGCAAGTTGCACGCATGTTTTTCGAAAGTAGAAGTATTGGAAGCACGATTGAAACTACGTACCTGATAACTTATTTGAATAAAGATCTAACACTTCAAGTGAAGTACAGTTGCTCACGTATCGTGGAATGCTTCCTGTCAGTTGATTATTGTAGAGTGAAAGAATTTCAAGTCGATGAACATCCGAGCTGCATATATCCATTGGAAGAGAACCAAATAACTGATTTTTGTAAAGATAAATCTCTTTTAAGGAAGAGATGTTAAACAATGAGGGTGGTATAGAACTAGTGAGATTGGCGGACTTGAGAGACAGTATCTGCAAACTACGAAGATTTCCCATCTCTGGTGGAAGTTCACCTGCAAAGCAATTTTACAAATTCTATGAAGCCGCTCTTGAAATGACATTTCATGTGTGAAGCATATTAAAAAATGATGCTTCTTTTGAAACGAAAATTCAAATTTAATTTTAGGAAAATTCTACAATACACAGTCCCTTTGGACGTGTATGGCATACATCCTTTAAGCAGCGGTGTAAGAAATTCATAACATATTGTACAACATTATTAACATTTACACATAAGTTTGTAATCAATTTTGAATTGAAAATATTTTCTGACTAGAACCAAAAAAACTAAAAAGATCACAGTCTTTACCCGTGATCTTTTGTTATCCATCAAGGTTCCCACCTTGGGACTATTATTAGTGCGTACTGTCAAAATTCACTCAGTGAAATGGTTCAATTTTTTTTTTTTTTTTTTGTATCTTCTACGATTTATTGAATGACAAAAACAATCGCCAGTTTAATCACAGCAACAGTACCTATAAATTGGGCCGCCCCTCTGTTTTTTCAGAGCCCAAAGCCAGCTCGTATAACGGCCCCATAGTACTTTAGAAGTGTACACGTTCGCAGTTCGTCGGTGCTACACTGCTACTCCATTAAGATAATATGTACCAGTACTATAATTCTATCTCTACATACTCAATTGATTAAGGGAATTGATATTGACACTCTCTAATTTTTTAATGGCACTCAAAACGGGAGTGCTAATATCAAGTTAATCCCTACATAAACTAGATATTGACACTCCCTTTGTTGATATTGGCACTCCCCTTTTGGAGTGCCATCAACAAATTGAGAAGTGCCAATATCAATCCAAAAGCTAGGTGGGAGCCTTTAAAGGAAGTTTTATTTGGGAGTCCAAACCGTCTACCTCACTCGTGTAATCCAAAAGCTACCCTTTCTATTGGATGATGCACAAACTGAAAAGCTTAACAAAAATTATTATACCTTGGAAGTTGTTTGAACCCAGGTATAACCACTTGAGCAGTGTCAAATTCCCAATCTCGCGAGGTATGAACCCGGTAAATTTATTCTCATGCAAAGATAGATACTGAAGCTCTCTACATTCACCCCAATGCGATGGAATGTCACCGACAAACTCATTATAGGAAAGCCAAAACTCTTTGAGTTTTGGAAGTTGACTACACAAGTTGTCTGGGAGACTACCCGAAAATGAATTATTCCCGAAGTTGATCCGTTGTATAGACGAGACATTGAAAATGCTTAATGGAAACTCTCCACTGAAGTCATTGATGTGCAAATAGAACACCTTTTCATTTGTTGAAATTAGCAAAGAGGAATTTGATTAGTGACTCTAAAGACAAATAGCACATGGAAAAACGTCATTTCTTTCTTCAAGAGCACAAAAAAAAAGCATCATTAATTGCAAAATAATTGAAAAACCTTTAACCGGCGCAATTGACCCAGCTCGGTCGGTAGATGGCCACTGAAGTGGTTGTAGCTGATGTTGAAATAGGTTAAGAATGAGAGATTTCCTATCTGGGGAGAGATGGTGCCCTTAAGACCCAAGTTAGAGAGATTTAAGGAGGTGACCCTGTTTTGACCGCGACGGCGGCATGAGACACCAAGCCAGTGACAAAATGAGGTGTTTGTAGACCAATTAGTTGCCAATATGTGATTTGGGTCGTAGGTGATTTGGGACTTGAAGGCCAAAAGAGCTGATTCATCTGAACTGGTGTAGTTGGTTGCACCACCACCTAAAGCTATGAAACAATGGATGAACATTAACACCAAAGCTAAAGAGAAAAAGGTAGTAGCAGCCTTCTCCATGAAGCTGGCAGGAATTAATGTGGAAAGGGTAAATGTTTTTCAAGTTGAAGATTTGTGGTTGGTATTTATATACTATTTTGACGCACTAAGGGTCAGGGGCACGGCTCCTTGGGCCCACACTTTTCCCCGGCGTGGGCATTTTGGTCCATTTTGCTTAAGAACATCTCCAACGGTGTGGTTAAAACTATTAACTAAAATTAAAGTAGTCATCGTGTACTTTAATTTGGTGTGAAAAATTCAAAAAATAATACACGAAAATACTTAATTTTTTTATTTAAAATACCATAATTTTAGTACCTGGTGAACTCATTTGCTAAAATCATGCAACTGGATTGCTAAATTTTTTTTGAAAACTAGGCCTAAGTAGTTTTCCCAAAGGAGAGTGCTTCTTGGAATTTTAAATTTCCATGTGAGTATGGAATTGAACCAGTGAACATGTTGTTGGAAAAGTCAAGATATACCAAGTTGCCAGGTTGGTTGCATTTGTGATAGAATCCATAACTATATACTGAGGAAACTCGTCGTCGGTACTGTTTTCGTTCGCATTTTTAATCCTGAGTTTGCCCCTTTTCTTTGTTTGAATCACGCACATTGCAATTTCTTTGTCCTATTGGCGTGTGGGTCATGTCTCCTGTAAAATTGTCTGGCAGAGTAGTTCGGTTATTCAATGCGGTACGACAACTTTTGATGTCAGGAGTTGAACGGCAATAAATGAAAACTGCTTGGATCAAACCCTTCCCGGTATTTTTTTTTTAAGATTTTCCGCGTGGACCCTTGAAAACACCTTCTGAACACATTAGACGGATCGGATCGTCAAAAAAAATTTTGGATCATAAGGTGCGGAAATTAAAAGTCCGGATGTGAAGCAAACCCTATATATATATATATATATATATACGAAAAACTTCTAATCCACACCTCCCGGAAATAAGAAAAAAATGGTTTTTTTGTGTTGCAAATTATTTTTGAAAAATCCGATCCGTCCAATGTGTTCAGAAGGTGTTTTCAAGGGATTACATTTTTTGCGAAAACTGCTTGGATCAAGCCCTTCCCGGTATTTTTTTTTGAAGATTTCTCGCGTGGACCCTTGAAAACACCTTCTGAACACATTGGACGGATCGGATCGTCAAAAAAATATCTGGATCATGAGGTCCGGAAATCAAAAGTCCAGATAAGAAGTTTACCCTATATATGAGGACTCCCTGACTTTAAAAAAATCCGGACCTCCCCTCTCCAGGCCATTTCCCGGCCAAATGGACGGGATCCGAACCGTTGGATGTGTTTAAAATGTGTTTTTAAGGGTCTACTCGAAGATTTTGCAAAAAAAATAAACGGGAAGGGCTTCATCCGAGCAGTTTTTCATACAAACCGTAGGATATGTATTTCATGAAAAACTACTCGGATGAAGCCCTTCCCGGTCATTTTTTTGGCCGAATCTTTGCGTAAGCCCTTGAAAACACATTTTAAACACATCCAACTGTTCGGATCCCGACCATTTGGCCGGGAGAGGGGAGGTCCGTATTTTAACAAAGTCAGGGAGTCCTGACTGGATCCTCTCTGTATAAACGGGGATGCGGGGAGGGGCACGGATCGGGTAGGGGACTAACAATACCATCCCCTACCCGATCCCCGAATTTTTTTAAAAGTAATTCCCATCCCCTACCCGATCCCCAAAAAAATCCCCGAATCCCTTCCCCAAATGGGTAGGAGACAAATTGGATAGGGGCGGGTCAGCCGAGATAGCCATCAACTATGAAACCAAGAAGGCCAATATATTTTGGGCTACTTTGTAAGAGAGAGAGAGAGAGTAGAGAGAGCAAGCCATGGCCGGAGGAGGAGGTCCAACGAAGGCAGATGAGCCAGCGCCACACCCACCAAAGGAGCAACTTCCCAGTGTTTCCTACTGCATTATGAGCCCACCTCCATGGCGTGAGTTTCTCACAGTCACATCCACTGTTTTTTTTCCACTCAATTTAGACTCTCTCATTTTTACTTTTTTTTGTTTAGTTTTAGCTCATATTCTTGGATAGATTCAGAGGGATATACATTGATTTTTGCACATATATGTGTTGAGCACTTGATCTAGCTACATGTGGGTTCTGATTCTCTCTGCAACCATCTCTCTTGGATCTCCATCCATCTATATTTGCGCTTTCGATCCATGAAGGTGCTTCTACTTTCAATTCACTCAACCGCGGTTGAAAGTGTCGTCGACCAGTTCAAGAGCTCAGGTAATGGAACAATTGGACTCTGATTTTCTCCGATTTGTCTGTGGATCTGTCTGATTTCTCTCTCTAACTCTGTCTCTTCGTTTCTATTCATATGGTTGGTTGACGTTTGTTTAATGATCTTGAATTCCATTGTTTGTTTCTGTTTCATTGCAATTCTCCAGATCTTTAGGTTTTCGGGGTTCTGAATTAGATATATTGGTAGAAAACTTTAGATCCTTTGAGGGTAGTCTGACTAATTTTTCGTGGTACTTGTTTGGTTACTGAGGAAGATCAAGAACAATGAAGGAAACTTAAAAATTGATATTAGAAAATCCCTATTTTTGTTCCTTTTTCTGATTGTCTTTTTGAAAGATTCATTGAAATTATGACGTTGAAACTGGACTCTAAGTCTTTGGCTATGTATTTACACGCGTTTATGCTTTGATTTTGCAAAAAAGTTTTCTAGACTCATAAATTTTGGTCAAACTATGTATTTACACTTCTATCAATTTGGTTATCTTGCAGGTTTTGTTTGAGATTGGGAACAGCAACTGAACTCAGGGCTGTGACTTAAGAGTCTACAATATGCTTATTCAAAGGTGATAACAAGTTCAAGGAACTCAAAATATTTTCTTCCCCATCTAGGTCGTGGGTTTTGCTTCCATGGTAGGTTTCTTTTCCTTTTGTTCTGTCCTGTTGATGGTTTGGTTATGTATGTGTTTGGTTCTTTTACTTCTTTGCAATGGAAAATAATTGTGTGCGAGCGTGCCAGAGAGAGTTTTAATATCCTCCCTCAGATTAACTTTGGAAAAACCAAATCTAATCAGGCGATTGTGTTTTATTGGTTCAATTACCTCAACTAAGAGGATTTTTCTTAACAAGTGAAGAAATGTAAACCAATATACTTAGGAAATCAAAGAACAACAAAGAAACAAGATACTTCGATTGATAAATCAAAGATAAACTTACTTCGAAATTGTCTCCAACTTCAAATACAAGAACTTCGAACAAGTGATTGTTGCAAGAACAATCGAGATTGATCCTAACTACTTCCTAATCTACTTCGAACTGAGTTCGAGATCCTAAACTACTTTGCCAATGAACAAACCAAGCATCAGTTTTTTGATAGCTGTTTGTTGAAGATTTGTCCGGGGCTTTTCATTCTTCAATTTCTTCTATTTATAGACGCTGTTTGCAGTTTGAACTTCCCGCTCAATGAATTTGAACTTGGCTTGCTTCGAACTCTAACTTCTACTCTTCGAATTGGCAGTTTCTTCCCTCCTCCACGTCTGAATTTGAATTCTTCTAATTCTTCCTCCAGAAGTTTTGATTTTGAATCTGCACGGTTGCTTGAACTAAACTCAAATGATTATATGTTAAGGAGAATAACTGCCTTTCAATAGGCACTCCACGTGTTCTAACTGCCAATTTGCTTGTTTCACAAGTTTACACGTGGAGTTTATGTATTTAGCAGTTAATACCATGGCTTCGAAGTCAATTTTTATTTTATCCTTGACTTGTAACTGCCAATAACTGCTTTTCAAATCTGAGAAACCATACGACATCGTATTTACTCAAATATGTCCCTTTAATCCAGTGTGTCTTCATCAATAAATAATTGCCAACATTTGGCATTTTGATTACGTGTCAATTGATTATTGGATTTGTTAATTTTATATGTAAACAGTATGTTCGTTGGGTATGTCATCTAATTTGGGGGTCGTCGTGAGTTTTGGTGGTTTGGGTACAGAGATCGTTTTCTGTTTTGTTTTTCCCTGCTTATCTTTCGGCATATTGATTTGGTTAGCTTGTGAATAATTTTGGGTGCTGATTTTGGAGCTCCTTTTTTTTATGCAGACACTCCAATATTTAATGAAGTTACAAAATTACCCTTTTTAAGATATAAGAATTATTGGAGGCACTCCACCTCAAATTATCTCTTCATTTACTAAGGCACTCCAAACGAAAAAATGAACCAAAACCGAACATAAACGTTAGGTTCTAAACATTAACATTAACATTACGTTCCAAATAGTAAACATCCACAACATAAGCATTAGGTTTCAAATATTAAACATGCATCTATGTCAGAATCTTCACGCCACTTTGCACAAAAAAAAAAAAAAACTAAACATTGCTAGAATTCTCCAAAATAAATAGCACACAATTGAAAATGTTGTGCTACAAAATCTTCATAACGGCTGCGACACAAGATCTTCATATTTCCGTACTCATTATCTACCATTTTTCCCTCAAAATCTTCATAACGGCCGCAAATCTATATTTTAAAACTCATAGTGAGACAAACAAAGCACATCACCAAAGTTAGAGAACTCTTGAGAGGAAAAGTAACAGAACTCTTAAGAGACTTTGCATGGACAAAAGGATGGTTCTACAATCATAGGCCGAAGACCACTTGTCCAAGTTGTCCTGGTGCAAATGGTGAAATAACATAAAGACTCTACCAAGGAAACATTACGTATGGAATAGTAGGCAATTCAGTGACGTGTAGTAAAAGGAGTTGAGCAACTATTTGCTTTTTTCTGATTAAAAAAAACTATTTGCTTTTTTGGAGTGCTTGAAGTAAAGAAGAAGAGTAAAGGTTTTTTGGAGTGCCTGAAGTAAATTACGGAACTTGAAAAAGGGTAATTTTGGAAAACTATTGTAACTTGGAGCCCCTGCATCAAAATTGGGAGTGCGAATATCAATTTCCATAATTTTTTGTGCTCTGGAGATTCTTCTCTTTGATCGACTAAGAGTTTGTGCTTGAGAGAGGTTGGGTTGATATGCTAGGGTTTTGCAGATTGAGAAAGTGAACTATTGGTTGGGATGAAATATGAAGTACAAATTTGTTGTCTACAACTATTACTTATTATTTCCAGGTTGCACAAGGGAATATATATAATTCGTTTGATGCTAATTTTCCTTTCGTTTATAATTCTTAAAATCTTTAGCGGAACAGAAGGAGAACAAGGAATTGCCATAAAGATAGAAGTAAAAGATGCTTGCAGGTCTGTGTGTGTGCGTAGTTGCAGGTAACTGGTTGATGTATTTTCAATTTAAAATAAGGTGTTCCACTCAGTTCAAACTATAATTGTATTCAATTCCAACCATGACCAGTAAACGCATTGAAGTAGTTCTTGGACGAAGTAGAACTGATTTCTTCTCAACTATCTTGTAAACTCTTATATTTAGCGTGGCACTTATGTTACCATTTT
The DNA here is from genome assembly GCA_020921065.1 of Vaccinium darrowii. Classification (NCBI taxonomy): domain Eukaryota; kingdom Viridiplantae; phylum Streptophyta; class Magnoliopsida; order Ericales; family Ericaceae; genus Vaccinium; species Vaccinium darrowii. The sequence continues at coordinate 43,877 of JAFMTH010000019.1, read as the reverse complement.
TTTTTTTTTTTGTTTTAGGGATACATTTGGGATGTCATCTTTAGGCTTTAGCCAAAAGTCACGAAAATGCACTGAAGGCAAATGACTGGTATGTTTTAATTTCTTTTTGAAAAATGTATGAATCCTTATAATGAGTCATTGCGTTTTGGTACTAATGCCACACTCTTTGACTAGCCCTCCCGCCTGCTTAGTTCCTGGTGCTGGACTTGTTAGACTAGCATTGGAAATTTCATGTTTAGCTATGTTCAAGTTGAGGAGTTGTACTTCTATACTAAAACCTCTCCTTCTCAGATGCCTGACATGTCTTCCCATCTACCAGGTTTTATTAGTCAGGGAAATGAATTGAATTTTCTTGCTACATGATGATCTGCTCAAGTTTTATTCCTAACCAGCAAGGACATCCTGAAAATCCCTTTCTAATTCACATTTATCCACCTCTGATTGAGTGAGAACCTAGATGATGATTCTTATGTTGAGAATTGTTGCTGCATCATTAGCGCTGAGACTGCGGAGCATGGATGATATATCCATGGATTCATAGCAATTGTAATTCACTTTCAGTCAGTGACCAGCTTCGTCGAGTTTCAATTCCTGATATTCATCCAGCTAAGTATTCTTCCTGACCATACATGTTCAACACCTTCCAATTTTTGTGTTCAAATACCAACAGAAACTGCTAATCTTTTGTTTGTGGTTTTTTTTTTCCCCCTTGTATCAAATACCAATAGAAACTTACCATGTTGCACGTTTCCAAGTCATTTCGCGGAAGTGCAGTAGTAGTTTCGAGCTTCCCGTGTTATTGTGCAAATATTACTCATCCTTTTCTTTATGCTATTCTGATATTCTCAACGCAATGACGAAGCCATCTCCTGTTGTGTTTATTCCCAGGTGTCTTAGAAGAAGACGAAGGGTTTTCAGGGAGGTTTTTCCTAGAGGCTTGAATTGGTAACATTTTCAAAATGTTTGTTCATTAGCCTATAGAAATTTGAGTTACGAATGTTTTGAGTTTCAGTTTGTCTATTTTGGAAAAACAACATTTAGATAATATGAATACAGATCCTATGGTTGACTCCATCAAATTGTCTCTCCAATAAAGTTTTAGTTCTACATTCAACTGTAAAGGGGTAAATCCTATTTCATTTTGGTACATCTTTTGTGATCATTTGTCTGGTCCGGACCAAACAAGCCGATGAAGCAAGTGTTCCTAACTTAAAATAGATAACTTTTCGTTTGATTTTAGCTACAAATGCACGCTCCTTGAGTTCCAGATCTACAAATGCACACTACTTAATGTATATTCATACTTAAAACCAATAAGTAATTGATGGGCACGAGACCCCGTGCGTGCACGGGAGAGCTTACTAGTTTGAAATAACTCCACTGAGATTGTTTTCTCCAATGTTAATTTCTTCATGATTTGAACTCCAAATCAGTGGTGATCGAGTAAAGTATATAATGTTCTCAAACATCTCAACGAGTAGTAATTTGTTACAATACGAGATTCATATATTTTACATTAATTTCAAGTCTCTAATGTCGTAAAGGGAGAGTAGTACATTGTAAATATTTGAAGAGTGCCGATCAAGAATTATGTAGTGTCCATGAGATACCGGCCGCCACGTGGTGGTCGAGACCTCTCATAAATTACACATTGATGTGGGGCTCAACAGCAAATAATTGTTCGGGTGCATGGCGACTCCACCCCACTTGACATGACTTTTTTTTTGTGGGTACTTTAGCGTGAAATTAAAAGAGGTTAAGCAAATGTACAGCCTACAAGGGGCATGCCCAAGGGAGGATAAAACGAAAAAAAAAAAAAAAAAAGAAAGAAGAATTGCGTGCTCCCCGGCACAACCCGTCGGGGTGAGAAAATTTAGTGGTTCTAGCACAACCCGCTAGGATAGGGAACAAAATAGATAAATGGGCACAAAGGCTAGCTATCACGGAGGAGGTTGGCCTGCTGTGCACCCAAAAACATTCCAAAGCGCCACCGTTTGTGGCCAATTCCAAGACTTTGCAAAATGCAATTTTGTGGGGCCCACTTTCGGGTCCCACACAAACGATCCGAACCGTTAAATAATTTTAAAATAATTATTTAACTGGTCTCAGGGAAAATTGGACCCACCGGATATGTTTACGTTATTGATCTAATTTGTGTGATTTTTATTCAAAATTTAGGACTCTACCAATTTGATAGAACTTTCAAGAAAAGTTATAAAATTGTGGGCTTGGTAACCCATTAATTTGAACAATAAGGGTCGTAAGGCTTGTTGAATAGAGTATCCAGTAAAAAAATTATGTTCTTTAGACATCAATAGATTTATATATATATATTTTTTTATACTTATCGTTTTGGAATGTTTTTTGGTGCAAAACAGGCCCCCTCCTCCAACTATCTCGGGCACAGAGGCCACCGAATAGGCTGCTGGAAGACAAACAGCTGTATGACCACTTTTTTGAGCAATTACGAGTGCAAGTGGGGAATTGGTACAATTCCCATGTGCAAGTTAAGGCACCGCAAAAAGTCCAGCCTCACTTTATCATCAAATCAGAAAAGGGCGGTAAATATGTGGGCCCAAGAGCTCTATGCGTGTATTGCAAAGGACAGTGGTCCCGAGATTTGACCAAGGTCAGTAAACATTTCCGTTCACATTGAAAGTAACCACACAGCAGCGGCTTTACAGCTGTACCGTCCCATGTGTTCCCGAGATTTGACAAGGTCAGACTCAGTACACCACTCGGTTTTGCTTTGCCCAAACGCAGTAGGGGCGTGTTTTCACTCTCTTCTTCTTCCCCAGATGAAACTGTACATAACTCGAAATTTCTTCTCTTTTTTTTCTTAAAATCGAAGTTGCTTGAGTTAAAAATAACCAAGATACTGTTAGAAAAAGCTTTTAAAATCTCTTTAAAATAATTTATTGTGTCTAATTATATTTGATAAATAAATGGGTGAATATTGGATATCAATTTTGTAACTCCTCACACATATAATCATGGGATTTATGGCCTATATTAGATGATATTTATGGGTTTCTATATCATATAATTATTAACCTTTGGCCTATATATATGGTGTAGAAAATCACAAGTGGAGAGAGTATTTTACTTGATAAAATTAGGAAGCATTGCTTGTGTTGTTTTACAAGCTAAGTGAGATATAGTTTGAGTATCTAATATTTTGAGCATACGGGCAATTTTTGATTCGTGTGGAAAGCTTTAGCTGTACAGAAAGCTTCCGTAGATGATCGTTGTATATTGGGAGTGGAATGTCACACAACTCGGTGCAAGCGGGGACATATCTTCTCTTAGGAGAGCGCTTTACGCGTGCCTCGATCAATATAAGTGTTTCTACTCTCTCTTATTTCATATTTGTAGTATCGTATATTATTTGTTTGTTGTGTCATTATCTCCAATTATCTAAGTTTACAGAAATTCTAATGAATATTTCCAACAATCTAAGAGAAGATATGATAGAATTTTCTGTAAAATTTGGAGACCTTTTGGGTGCCGTGTTAACGTGACTTGGGCTAACACATACCTAATTTTTACTGCTATGAACATTAAATTTTGGGCTAAAGCAAGAAATGATTTTCCACTTTTTCGTCGAAAAGAGAAGTTTTGGATATTCGGAAAAAGAAAAAAACGTTGTTGGTACGTAGAAGCCCTGATTTATTACAAACATAACCTAGGTCGATAGTATTCCTACTTTGTTTTATTGATTCTTGCTATTTAGAAATTTGTAACTGTTCATTTAAAGTCTTTATTTCTTAGGATGAATTATGTTGATTCTTTTGTCTAGGTAACGGATTTACACTAAAGTTCAATATGAATTTGGAGACTGTAGTGAATTCATTATGTCTTTTAATCAGCGGAAGTTACATATAATAATTAAAATGACCAAGAATGCATTCATTTATTTATTTCTTTGTTGGACTCTTAAATATTATGTTGTTATATTTCACAATTTTTAATTAGCTATTGGCATATGGACATTATATCGTTAATTGTCCTGTATAACATGTGAGAAATGTCTGTTAGCTGTAAATGAAAAAAAAACTTGATATTGACCAGACTCGATGGGAAAATTGTGTATAACTGGTTTGGGGTGAGAGAGATGTGTGGGGGAAAAAAAAAATTGGATTTAGCCGTTTGATGATCAAATACATTTTTGTTAACCACTTTATGTTCTAAATAAAATTTCTTGTTACTCCTTGGAAAAGAAAGGTTGTTATCTCAAATTGACACATGTGGGAAAAAGAGGTTAAGTTCAATATTCTTTTCAAGGAATCTAATTTCTCTTCAAAGTCGGTGGAAGAGAAAACGTTTTTAAATTTCATAGTTGGTTTCTATAAAATAATAATAATAATAAAAAGATGTTTTCAAGCTGATCATGAGGAAAATAAATTCTTGAAATGTTGGTTTAACACTTGGAGCATTCAAGGTGTTCCATGAACATTTATGAGTTCATTTTTTTTTATTTGTATTTATAAGGGGTTTACAAAGTAATTGTTAATATTTTCTCTATATACCAATTACATTGAATCGAGAAGTTACAAACTTCATCCACGTGTTAAAAAAAAAATCCTTTATTTTAAAAAGTACGGTGGTCTTTAAACTTATTTTCGACAAAGGTTTAAAGAAATATTTGAAATGTGGGGGTTCGAAAGGAACTAAATAAGGCTCTGATAATTTTTAATGGCATATGCAAGTTATTTGAAAAGGCTCCTAGTAGTGAAAAGACTACTGGCCTTGTGATCGGGAAAAAACCTTGAGTAGGAAACAAAAGTAGTCATATAAGTCATATGACTACTAACCACACGAGGAAAACACATGACGGTTAGTAGGTGCTCAGACTACTAGTCATGCGTAGGGGAAAAAAAAAAGTGATTCCTAGTAGGTATAAAAGACTACTAATCACTTGAAAGATAAAAACTCCGAAAGTATGCATTTTAGTTTATGAGATCGGAAAAAAATTGCGAGAAAATAGTTTATAAGACTCTAAATGAAAGTGGGAAGTGCGATGTTAGTAAACAAAGACAGTGGTTCCTAGTAGATTATTGAGACTACTGGCCACAATATGTAGCTCCTAGTAGAAGGCTACTGGTCACCAAAATTAGTGATTCCTAGTAGAGGGCTACTGGCTACCGAGGACAGATATTGTCAAAATCCTTGTAGACCAAGTTTATTTGATGGGTCTAAAATATATGTTGCCTCGATTCAAAAGAAAGGGCAAAACTCATTTTATGAGTCCTATATAAAAAAAAAAATTTGTTGCCTCGATTGATTTTGGAACATGTGGGTTCAATGTTGCCTCGATTTATATTGATCAAAGTACATGTACTAGATCCAAAGCATATATATTGCCTCGAATCAATGTGGCTTTCGGTGAGAGAATTTGATTGATTGTTTATTTACCTTGAATCGATGTTGCTTGCGGTGAAATAATTAGATCATTTTATGGATCCAAAATTTATGTGTTGCTTCGGTCGAAAACAAAAGGATTTGATGGGGTCCTGAACATCAATTTTTTTTTTGATGAGTCTCTGGCATGCTAGAAAGGAAGTGTAATATGCTTTATGCATAAAGGTTAATGCGCAGGCTAATCGGATAAAACATCGAGGGGTTTGGGACTGAAGCCTATAAATTAGTCATCACAGTGGACACTCAACCTTTTTTACTGGAGATCCCATGAAGAAGGTTCAATGGGTAACAACGAAATTGTAGGTTGACTAGAAAGATCACGACATTTTTATGAGGGGTATCCCTAGTCCCATTCCTATGGTGATAGTGATCTTTTTTGTGACGCTTGAGGAAGAGTTTAACTCTGAATGAGTCCGAGGCAGGTATTCTGCGGGGTATTGGTTACAAATAACCCTGAAGGTCTCACCTAAGTGAGTGTTGTAGTGAGGTCGCTACTGTGGGAGATTAGGCTACTCCCTAAAGACACTCATGATACAGGATACGTGCGCATGACCGTAACGTGCGAGCGGGACTAGAATCAAAATGAATTGCCTGTATTGTGAGTGGGGTAAGCAGAAGATTGGCTCAAGGACCCAGTTCAAGACATTTAGTTCACTGTGGCGCCTTCAAACAGAACTTACTTTCACTAAGTGTAGGTTCAAACCCGGAAGGTACCAACACCCATTGCACAGTAAAAATGCTCGTGTATTAATAATATTGCTTTTATATTTCGGAAAGATTTTAAAATCTTGTGGGGGATTGTTAGAAAAAGCTTTTAAAATCTCCTTAAAATAATTTATTGTGTCTAATTGTATTTGATAAATAAATGGGTGAATATTGGATATCAATTTTGTAACTCCTCACACATATAATCATGGGATTTATGGCCTATATTAGATGATATTTATGGGTTTCTATATCATATAATTATTAACCTTTGGCCTATATATATGGTGTAGAAAATCACAAGTGGAGAGAGTATTTTACTTGATAAAATTAGGAAGCATTGCTTGTGTTGTTTTACAAGCTAAGTGAGATATAGTTTGAGTATCTAATATTTTGAGCATACGGGCAATTCTTGATTCGTGTGGAAAGCTTTAGCAGCACACAAAGCTTCCGTGGATGATTGTTGTATTTTGGGAGTGGAATGTCATAGAACTCAGAGCAAGCGGGGACATATCTTCTCTTAGGAGAGCGCTTTACGCGTGCCTCAATCAATATAAGTGTTTCTACTCTCTCTTATTTCATATTTGTAGTATCGTATATTATTTGTTTGTTGTGTCGTTATCTCCAATTATATAAGTTTACAGAAATTCTAATGAATATTTCCAACAGATACGTCCATCCTTCGTATATAATCAGATGCTGTGAAGTTGCTTGGGTTGGGATCAAAGTTTTATGTGTGACCATTTGTAACTTTCCAAACGTCCAAGTCCACATTTAACAATGAAAATGCTAAAAAACGAAAGAGCATAAATTGTTGGACACAACTAAAAGAAATGAATAAGTAAATGTCCTGGAGGTTTAACTACTATGCTCCACAACTAACATGGAAAAAAATGTGGATGAAATCTTTAGAGCATCTCCAATACTACTCTCTACATTACCTAGTAGAAAGTACAAAAAGGACAATATCTACTTTAGCTATTTACTTTTTTACAATGAATTCCAATAGTACTCTCTATTCTTGCTCTCTACTCAAATAATTTTTAAATTTTTAAACATCTACCCATAGAATTAAGTGGCAAAAAGGTAAATAGAAGGAGAGAGGAAGAGAGTAGCTAGCCTCTTTTGCTCTCTACTAGTAGCAAGCCCAAATGACTAAAGCTAGAATAACTAGCCAAGTAGAGAGCCTCTTGGAACATAAAATTTGGGTTTGGCTAGGTATTGTAGCCAAAAGGATCCAAGTAGAGAGTCTCTTGGAGATGCTCTAAGGTGGAAAGCTTAGCGAGTCATGCTAAAGATAAAAATTACAATGTGGCGTACGAATAGACAAAGGATAATTGTGGGCATCAAAGAAATAATTTCAAATAATAAGGATCGATGACTCAACGATCAGTGTAATCAAACTAAATAATGAACGATGAACTCAACGATTGTCTTTTTTGTACGTGGTATCAGCATATCTGAACTTTTATCAAATTTGATTACTTTGGAATCGAGCAGAATAATAGTATCTACGATCTAGTTTTATATATATTTATATATATATATATATATATATATATATACGCACACGCGCACACAGAAAGCTACATAATAAGCTAAAAAAAGGGAGATAATAATGAAACAGTGAAAACAATAATTTAGGATAACAAAAAAAAGTTTTCTTATCTTATATAATAAAGGATAATCGAGAGGCACACATGATTGGTGTAAGACTTGAACACCTTGTTTAGTTTGGGTCTCAAGACCCACCCTGCACGGTCCCCAATAAAATTTTCTTTCTATCTCTTTCTACTCTTTACTCCCAAAACTCTCCCTCAAAACTCTGTTTTGTTATTTTTATTTTGCTATCACTACTTGTTTTTGCTTGCAACGGCAACTTTTTCCCGTGGCATATAATATATTTTTTATTACCTATTGCGACGGGGACTTTATCCATCGCAAATACTGCCGATTAAAAATTTTAAATTCCAGCTCCGTAATACCCAACCATTAAAAGTGTCCTTTTGCCACCACAAACCTCCCGACGCAAATACTCTAGTTGCCTATAGTATACTTTATTGTAGTGTTGTACTCTTAACTTTTAATTTCATAGTGGATTAGTGTGGCTCCCGTGGTTGCAGACGGGGAGCCTACTATGCAAGATATGCATAGCTGTTGTGCAAGATATGCACAATAGGTGCTGTGCAATTGAAACAGCAGCGTTTTGGTTGGTTAGTCAATAGCTTCGCAAAATGCAATTTTGTTGGACCCACTTTTGGGTCCCACACAAACGATCCGAACTGTTACAACAATAACAACAACAATAACATAACCCATTTAGTCCCCAATAATTGGGGGTATGGGCGGGGGATGGATAGGAGATGGACGTAACCTTTGGCAATAAATGCACAAAGTGACTGCTCCCAGAATACCACTGAAACAGATGGATTGGAGACAGACCTAACCTTTGGCAATAAATGCACAAAGTGGCTGCTCACAGAATACCATTGAAACTGTTAAATAATTTTAAAATAATTATTCAAGTGATCACTGAGAAAATCGGGCCCATTGGATATTTTTACGTTATTGATCTAATTCGTTTGATTTTAATTCAGAATTTAGTACCCTACCAGTTTGAGAGAACCTTCAAGAAAAGTTATAAAATTGTGGGGTCGGTAATCCATTGATCTGAACCATGAGTGTTGTAGGGCTTGTTGAGAAGAGTATTTAGAAAAAAAAATTATGTTGTTCGGACATCGATAGGTATAAAAAAACACTTTTTTTTTTGTTTTTTTAAAACCTATCAATGTCCGAACAACATAATTTTTTTATTGGATGCTCTTCTCAACAAGTCCTACAACTCTTATGGTTCAGATCAATGGGTTACCATTGAAGAGTATTTAGAAAAAAAATTATGTTGTTCGGACATCGATAGGTATAAAAAAAACCAAATTTTATACCTATCAATGTCCGAACAACATAATTTTTTTTGGTCCTTCAAAGGAAGGGTTTTGTACCAAAGAACATAGGAATTCCTAGTAGAGGATTCGAAGCATTTTTGTCTCTGCAATGTGTAAGCTGGAAACATTGACACAACACAAGAATCTCAGGTACAAAGACACATCAATGATTAGACACACTAGAAAGAAGCATGAGAGTAGCAGGCATGTGTGCCTTTGATTTGCTTCAGCATATGGTAACCTCTCTATAATTGAAATCTCTTTTATAATCCCTGTATCTTTACATTTTAGTGGGACATGTAAAGCTGAAAGCACAACATGTGACATTCCACCTACAAAACTGAGATAGAGTTTGGTTTCCGGGAACTTAACATTAAAGACTTATCAAGAGACACCCATCTGACCAAACCTTAAGGCAAAAACAATCCAAACCCAGACAGTACACAAAACCAAGTCCACATTTAACAATGAAAAAGCTAAAAAAACAGAACGAGCATAAATTGTTGGACACAACTAAAAGAAATGAATAAGTAAATGTCATGGTGGTTTAACTGGTGGGTCTCGATATTGTCTCAGAATTTACTACTATGCTCCACAACTAACTTGGAAACAAGTATTAGCAAGGGATATTAGTCAACTAGTCAACGAGTGTTTTGTGGTTATTTGTCATATCTTCGGGGTGTTTAGTGTGATTAGTATTCCTGTAAACTGCTTGTTTTGTATTTCTGGTAATCCTCTAAGTATAAGAGGGAAATGGTGTATGCAGTTATGGCGGTTAAGAAAATTAATGAAACCCATGTTTTGATTACAAATCTCTCTCTCTCTCTCTCCCTCTCTAGATGTGTTTCTTGTTTCATTATGGTATCAGAGCATTTGGACAAAAGTCATGAAGATGCTGAGCCCTAATTTCAGGAATTCGATTCATCTGTTCTTCGTCTTCTCAAAATTTGTAGTTAAATCATGTCGCCTATGGATGGATCATCGTCTACTGCCATGAAATTCTGCTTCGTCATCATTGGTAACACTTCCTCCTCGACTTGTCTTTCTTGTATTGAATTTTCATTCGTTCGTTAATCTGAAATTGGATTCAACAAACTATTTGCTCTGGTGAATCCAAGTAGAAAATGTGATGAGTGCCAATGGTTTCTATGACTATCTGGAAGGTTTAATTCCATGTCCTGCACCACAAGTTAAGAATGCCGAAGGAAACCTAGTTGTAAATCCAGAATATACATTGTGGAAATTGATCGATACACAGTTTTTTACTTGTATTACTACATCGTTGTCTCCTACAACTCTGCCGTATATCCTAGGGTTACGTACTGTTCATGCGGTTTGGGTATCTCTAGCAAATCAATATAACTCTTTGTCTCGTAATCGTGTACAAGAGTTGAAAAGTAAATTGTACAGTATTACAAAAACTTCTACGATTGAGGACTATGTGGATACTATCAAGGAATATATGCAGAAGTTGATTGCTGCTGGTAGTCCTATTGATGAGGATGATCTCATTTTCCATACACTTCGGGAATTACCAAAGGTGTTTAATGGTCTACAAACAACAGTTAGGGCTACGATAACAAGCGGTGGACAAGTTACCATTGATGAAGTGGTGAATATGCTTCATGCAGAAAATCAACAACTTTTGCAAGATTCAAACACAGATCTTGATACTGGAACTGTATTGCTTGCTACCAATGGTCAGTCTCATTACTCTAGTAAACCAAATGGTAATACTTCAAGTTTGATTCAGCCATTTGGTCAGTTAGGATTGACAAATCCAGGGAGCACATCATCTTAGGGTCAGTTTTACACTTCAGGACAAATGCAGCCAAATTTTGGGCAAATGCAAAATGCTTATGGGGGTTCTTCTACATCTGTACTTGGTCCTGTACCACAGCCTGTTTCTCAGACTTCAGGTGTATCTCAGAATATGTCTTCTCAACCTCAGTTCTTTCTCTAGGGGTTTTAAAGGTAAAGGGAGAAGACTACAATGTTCTATCCGTGGATGATCCAACCACACTACCAACTATTGTTACTACAAAAATTAGGCATCTCAAGGTTTCAATCAAGCCTCACAGGGTTTCATTCAGTCTGGTCAATGGGGTGGAAATACTCAACCAAGTCAGCGGGGTGGCAATAATCAACCAAGTCAATGGGGCAATAGTTACTTTTCTGTTCCTATGTATCAACCTCCACCTTCACAGCATGTTCCACCTCAGTTTTCACAACCTGTTCCACCACAATTTTCAGTCTCCTCATATCAACAACCTATGAGTATGCCACAATTTGCTAATGTTGGAATGTCTAATCCTGGGATACCACAGTTTAATGGTTTTGGAAGAACTTCTCAGTCTAATTCTGGGTTCCCTACTCAACAACCTACTTCTCGGGCACATTTTGCTGGATTTAGTGAGAATCCTTTCATGTCATCTCCTTCAGGGTTCTATCAAGGTCAATCTCAGTTTTCTTCAAGCTGTTCTCCAGGTTCTCAGTCAGTTGGTTCTACTGGATCTGCTTAGCATGGTTCTCCATGGTATTTTGACAGTGGGGCCACTAATCACATCACCAACAACTTACAACATGTCATAAACCCTCAACTAGCTGCACCACAGGATGGCACAATGGTTGGTAATGGCTCTCACCTACAGGTTTCTCACATTGGTTCAGGTAGATTGCTTACTCCTTCAGTCAATTTCAATTAAATAATCTTCTTCATACACCTTTCATTACTCATAACTTACTTTCAGTTCATAAATTTGCCACAGACAATTCTTGTTCTCTCATTTTTTATTCTTCTGGTCTTACTATTCAGGACAAGATTACTCATCAAATCTTGTACCAGGGACCCTATCACAAGGGTCTGTATCCTCTTCTGATCTCCTCTGATTCCTCTACTGGATCTTATTCTACCAGAGCATTTGTCAATAGTGCAACATCATCTGCAATAACTTGGCATAAAAAACTTGGTCACCCCAGTCTCTCTTTGTTTCTGTCCTTAATAAAACAGTTTGATTTGCCTATTACTAAGCCACATTTGATTGATTGTTCATATTGTAACATGGTCAGGTGTCATAAACTTCCGTTTTCTCTATCCCAATCATTTAGTACTGCTCCATTTCAACTTATACATATGGATGTGTGGGGTCCCTCACCTGTACCTTCTCATAAGGGGTTTAGGTACTATTTGTTGATTGTGGATTACTTTACTAGATTTACTTGGATATTTCCACTTCACTACAAATCTGAAGTCAAATTTGTCATTGAACAATTCAAAGCATGTGTTGTCACTCAATTCATACCCAGATTCAAACTCTTAGAAGTGATAATGGGGGAGAGTTCATCAATCATTTCCTAAGCACTCTATTTCTTAACAATGGCATGCTCCATCAAACATCATGTACTCATACGCCAGAACAAAATGGTTTAGCTGAAAGAAAACACAGGCATCTAATAGAAACTACTATCACTCTTCTTTTTCAATCTCAACTACCCACCAATTTTTGGCTTGAAGCTCTTACAACTGCAGTGTATCTTACAAACAGATTGCCACATACAAGTCTGAATTTCAAGGTCCCTTATACTCTTTTATATAACACTGCCCCTGATTACATGTTTCTCAAATCCTTTGGTTGTTGTTGGTATCCATGGTTGAAACCATATAATCCTCATAAGTTGTTACCCAAATCTACTTATTGTGTGTTTTTGGGATATTGTCCTAACACCAAAGGATATAGATGTTATGATCTCATTACAAACAAAGTCTACATCTCCAGGCATGTTCGGTTTGTTGAAACTGAATTTCCATATGCTTCTCTTATTGCTTCTGTTCTTCTTCTTCGATCTTCTACTTCTTCTTCTTCTTCTTTTTCGACATCTTTTCAGGTTCCTTTAACTACATTTGATGATGTAGTTATCAAGCTTCCACCAAATTCTTCTTATTCAACACCTGTCTCTGTTACTTCATCTGATTTATCTTCATCAATTTCATGTCATCCTGTTGTCATAACTCCTCCTTCTATTGCACATCCACCCTCTGTTACTATCATTGTTCCACAGTCTATTGTTTCTACTTCCTCTTCTGATGGTCCTATTCTTTCATCTCCTAACCTCACAAATAGCATCCCAACTTCTTCCACTCATTCTTCTTCTGTGTCTAGACCTTCTTCTTCTCTTCCACTTGAGAGTTTTCAACCTGTGTATACCTCTGTTTCGTCTCCTTCTCTTCCATCTTCTATGGTATCTTCTTCAGTAAATATTCATCCCATGCAGACCAGGTCTAAAAGTGGTATTGTCAAATCTAAAATTCCCTTTGTTTTGACTGCTGAGAGTTGTACTCTATCTAAACCAAGTAAGGAACCAAACACATTTCATGAAGCCATGAAATATCCTGAGTGGCAGCAAGCCATGCAAGAAGAGTATAAAGCCTTGGTTCAACAAGGAACTTGGACTCTAGTTGCCCCTCCTCTAGGTGCAAATGTGATAGGCTGTCAGTGGATTTTCAAGATCAAAAGACATTTAGATGGTTCCATATCAAGGTACAAGGCTAGGCTTGTGGCTAATGGGAATCAACAACATGAAAGGCTAGATTTTCAGGAAACATTCAGTCCTATTGTGAAACAACCCACAGTTAGGATTGTTCTCAGTATAGCAGTTACTAATGCTTGGCCTATCAAGCAACTTGATGTTACAAATGCTTTCTTGCATGGTATTATAGATGAGTCTGTTTATATGAAGCAACCCTTGGGGGACAAGGATCCTGATCATCCTCAATTTGTTTGTAAACTCACTAAGGCACTCTATGGGTTAAGACAAGCTCCAAGAGCTTGGCTTTCTGCATTTTCTAGCTTCTTACTGTAGCAAGGCTTTACTTAGAGTAAGTCTGATTCATCTTTGTTCATTCAGAAACTTGGTTCAGATCTTACATTGGTGCTTGTTTATGTGGATGACATCTTAGTTACAGGCAGTAATTCTGCTTCTATCTCTGCTCTTATTTCTGAATTGGGATCTAAATTTGTGATGAAGGATCTGGGGTCATTAAGTTACTTTCTGGGCAATGAGGTGTTATACCATGAAGGTTCTCTCATTTTATCTCAAACCAAGTATGCAACTAACCTCTTAACCAAATCAGGAATGATTGATTGTAAACCAAGTGCATCCCCTTCTTCTACTAAACCTACTATCTTTTATCCAGATCCTGAGTTCACTGATGTTCTCATTGGTTTAGGCAAGTGGTTGGTTCTCTCCAGTATCTTACTCTTACCAAACCAAAGGTTTCTTTTGCTGTGAATCTGGCATGTCAGCACATGCATTTGCCTAAGTACAGTCATTATGTGGCCGTTAAACATATTTTGAGGTACATGTGGCCGTTAAACATATTTTGAGGTACATAAAAGGTAGTATTCATCAGGGGTTGGTGTTCTCTCCTAGTTCCTTGCAGTTAACTGCCTTTTTTGACGCAGATTGCGTAGGGGATTCTTTAACTAGAAGATCCACCACAGGCTACTGTTTATTTTTGGGGTCTAATCTAGTCTCTTGGTGTGCTAAAAAGCAGCAAACGGTTGCTCGTTCATCAACATAAGCAGAATATAGGTATCTTACTCAAACGGCTACTGATATTACATGGATTAAGCATCTTATGACAGAATTGTTTATGTCTCTTACTGTGCCAACTGTTCTATGGTGTGATAATCTGTCAGCCATTGCGTTGGCTTCAAATTCTGTCTATCATGCCCGCATTAAACATGTGGAACTTGATTATTTCATGCGATATATGAATTTGGTTGAGAATCATTAGATTGTTTCATGCGATATATGAATTTGGTTGAGAATCAGTTAGACATGAGCATTAAGGCTCTTAGAACAGACCATGGGCATGAATATCTGTCTGAGTTATTCAAAAATTTATGTGATGAAAAAGGGATCAAAAGGCAATTAACAATGCCCGGTACACTGCAACAAAATGGTGTGGCAGAAAGAAGAAATTGGACATTGTTAGACATGGTGCAGACTATGATGGCGCAAGCAAATCTTCCAATTTCCTACAGGGGAGATGCACTTTTGACTGCTGCCTATATTCTAAACCGAGTGCCCTCTAAATCAGTGCCTTCCGCACCTTATGAATTATGGACCGGCGATAAACCCGATTTGGGAAATTTGCGGCCATGGGGATCGGTGGGTTATGTTCACGATACTTCTCATAAATATGGGAAGTTAGGCCCCAGAGGGAAGAAATGTATCTTTATTCGATACTCAAAACACTCTAAAGGCTATGTGTTCCTTGGTAAACAACCCAATGGAAGTGTAACTGAAATAGAGTCACGCGATGTGAATTTCATTGAGAATGAATTCCCACGCAGAGGTGAGGTAGAGAAAAACATTGGTGGAACAAGCTGCTCCAAATAGCCTAGTAGAGAATTTGAAAAAAATTCCTCAAGCTCCTAGGGATAGTGGGAGCGAGTTGCCACCAAGTGGGAGCATATCACAACAACCTCAATTGCGTAGGAGCGATCGTGGAAACATTCCCCGTTGTTGATTTGAGATAGAAGGGGAAGCTTTTATGGTTGCTTCGAGTGACGATGATGAGCCACGAACAGTGCAAGAAGCTCTATCATCTTCTGCTAAAGATGAGTGGATAGAAGCAATGAATGATGAAATGGAGTCTATGAGGACTAACCAAGTTTGGGACTTGGTGAGCCTTCTGCCAGGGCGCAAGGCCATTGGACATAAATGGGTCTTCAAAGTAAAGCGCAAGGCAGATGGTTCAATTGAGAGGTACAAAGCTCGCCTTGTGGCGAAGGGGTGTACCCAACAGGAGGGAATAGACTATGAGGAGACTTTCTCGCCTGTAGTGAGGTTTGCCTCGATTCACCTTATTCTAGCCATTTAAAATAGCATTTCTGAATAAAGATCTATATGGATCAACCTGCTGGATTTGTGGTCGAAGGACAAGAGCGCAAAGTTTGCAAGCTTAATCGGTCCATTTATGGCTTAAAGCAGTCGTCTAGGCAATGGTACCTTAGATTTCATCAAGCCATTCTATCGAATGGGTTTACGATGGTCGAGGAAGACCATTGTGTCTATGTTAAACGGTCCACAGAAAGTTTCATCATATTGTCCTTATATGTCGATGATATATTATTGGTTGGAAATAATAAAAAGATGAATGTCGCCACCAAAGGGTGGTTGTTGTCTACTTTTTGAGATGAAGGACATGGGTGAAGCAGATTACATCCTCGGGGTGAAAATTGTAAGAGATTGTTCAAAGAGACTTCTTGGTTTATCCCAAAAGGCTTATATCAAGAAAATTCTTGAACGTTTTCACATGCATAACTGTAAGCCCATTGACACTCCAATTGGAAAAGGCAAAGCTCTAAGCCAAAACATGTGTCCTAAGACTCAAGCTAAAATAGAAAAGATGTCTCGTGTTCCCTATGCGAGTGCTGTCGGCAGCCTGATGTATGCTACTATGTGTACACGGCCTGATGTATGTTATGCAGTTGGTTTTGTCAGTAGATTCCAGTCAAATCCTGGACTTGCACATTGGAAAGCAGTGAAGAAGATACTCAGGTACCTCAAAGGAACAGAAGATTATGTACTTTGCTCTCAAGGTTCGAACTTGCGCTTAATCGGTTATAGTGACGCTGATTGGGGTAGTGACCTAGATGAACGCAAATCAACTTCAGGTTATGCATTTTTACTAAACAATGGCGCAATAACATGGAGCAGCAAGAAGCAATCATGCATAGCTATGTCGACCATGGAGGCAGAGTACATAGCTTGCTCGTTAGCAATACAGGAAGCAATTTGGTTGAGAAGGTTTTTTCAGCACCTTGGAGTTGTCACAGATATTTCAATTCCTGTAACACTGCACTGTGATAGTATGGCAACCCTTGCCTATTCGAAGGATCCAAAGTATCATGGAAAAACCAAGCACATTGACATACGTTACCACTACATTCGAGAGATGATTGCACAAAATGAAGTGGTCCTGAAGCATGTTTCTACGAGTCATATGATTTTTGATCCTCTAACAAAGCCCATAGCTAAAGATGCTTTTCAGGCTCATGTTAGGAGTTTAGGACTTCGTAGACTGTGATTGTACTTTGTTTTTCAGTTGACCATTGGGACATTTGTCTTTCAATGCATATGATGTTATTTTCGTTTCTCATATAGCGTGGTTATTTACACACATTGTATTATATGTATGTCAATAGGTAGAGATCAGCTCACTCACACGAGTGATCGCCTCTGGCGCTGTGAGAGTGAGCAGAGATGAGACGTATGTTTACAAACGTCGTCTTAGTTGAAGCTAAGATGAGGTCTATACTGTTTTTTAGATCGTACATGGACAACCCACATTCCATGTAGCCTGTGATAAGCTAGATGCGACTTTTTTATTTGGCGCTCAAAGTAGCGAGCGAATAGGAGACTCGGGTGAGGCGCTTACTAGACCAAGATCTGTACGGTGTAGAGAGTTTAGACATACGCTCTTTCTTTAAAGAGAACTCTATCGTAGCATGTATTTCATACATGTGCTAATTCGACCAATGATAGAGGTGAGAGAATAGATCCCTACTTCTTCACCGTGTGTATCTATTGGGTCATTTAAATGACCCATATTATGTCCTTTGTGACTTTTGACTATGTCACGAGATAGAGGGAGCAGCGATTGTTGCTTTAGTATGTTACCTATATCCATGGTTGATTCGGTCTAAAGAGGCATTACTGGGTGAACAGCTATACCAAAATTGAGTGCCATAAGGGCGAAGGGAAGACTATTTGATAACACATCAATGGTAATGTAGCTTACTGTTGACAGGTTGTGGCACCACCGGTTAGCGACATGATCGTAAGTACATTATAACATTTGGTGGGTTAAGCATAGCTTTGAGTTTTATACTTGAGAGGGATTATAGATGCTTAATCCAATGAGGTTAGATAAGTCTAGGGCATACCGAGACACTTTTATGGGATGTTACTATGCTGGTCTTTTATTAAGATTTAGCATAGTACTCCAAAATTTATGTACAGATGTGCTCGGTGGTCGCACAATCTTTTACCAGTATGAACGAGAATTCATAAGAGATGGAGAGAAAATTCATGGTTGCGTCATGCCCACTATGTGCAAGTGGGAGATGTAATGAATGCCCATTAGTGGGCAACTAAAAGAGTGGGAAAGCAAAGAGTTTATAACTCTAGCATCAAGTGTTGGCAACTTAAGGGGTTCATAACCCTTGGCTTAATGGCAGAGGTTGCAAAACCTTTGGCCTTCCGGATTTATGAGCTTTCAATGGGGTGATGGCTATATAAAGCTACCTCCGTTGGAACCATGAAATCAACGGAGTAGTCTCTAACGTACTCGTCGGTTCTAGACCGTGGATTTCAGTGTATAACTCTAGTAGTTTTACACACTACCGAGCTGGAGTCGTGGGTGGTTCCATCTTCGATTCGACGCTTACTTTGTAAGGTATGTTTCTGCTGTGCCAACTTCTTACACAAGTAGTCTAGGAGACTACCCGACAATGAATTATTCCCGAAATTGATCCATTATACAGACGATACAGTGAAAATGCTTGACGGAATCTCTCGGCTAAAGTCATTGGTGTAAAAGCCAAACACCTTTTCATTTGTTGAAATCAAGAAAGAGAAAATGCTATTAGACACTCAAAAGATGAATAACACATGGAAAGATATCATCTCTTTCTTGCAGAGCCAAAAAAAAAAAAAAAAAAGCACGAAGGTGAGATCAAACTATCAAAGGAGAACCTTTAACCGGCGCAATTGACCCAGCTCGGCCGGTAGATGGCCATTGAGTGATTGTTGCTGATGTTGAAACAGGTTAGGAATGAGAGATTTCTTATCTGGGGAGGGATGGTGCCCTTAAGACCCATGTTAGAGAGATCCAAGGAGGTGCCCGTGTTTTGGCCGCGACGGCTACGAGAGACACCAAACCAGTGGCAAAATGAGGTGTTTGTGGACCAATTAGCTGCCAATATGTGATTTGAGTCATTGGTGATAAGGTATTTGAAGGCCAAAAGAGCTGATTGGTCTGAACTGGTGTAGTTGGGTGCACCATCAACCACATCTAAGAAACATTGCTTGAACATTAAGACCAAAGCAAAAGATAAGAAGGCAGTAGAGCCTCTACTGCCTTCTTGTCTTTTGCTTTGGTGTGTAGAGGTAGCCATCTCCATGAAGCTGGCTGGGATGAATGAGGAATGGGTAATTTGGGGAAAAGGGACAGAGATATATGCATGTATTTAAGTTGTAGATTTGTGGTTTAGATGTTGCATGGGGCCCTGGGTGTGTCTCACATGGGATATTAATCGTTAGTATATATAAGTCCTAAGTGCGTTCAACCACTTAGGGTGACCAGTCTTAAGGGGATTCGAATTACCTAAGTGATAGAGATAAGATATCTTATCTAATCTATAAATACCATGTACCAATTACATATTGCATATAATCTGTCCCTCTCCTAGTTCTCTCTACGGCACCATTATAGAATCTTAGGGATTTGAAACATGTGAAGAATAGTGGAGGTAGTAGCTGCTCTATCAGTGTGAAAGATTTAATGTAAATTTGTACAATACGTACTTAGTTATAGGGGCTCGTAAAGAAAGATATTTGGTCCTTTATATTTTGTGTATTATTTTCTTACGTTGGTGTCAGAGCAATGGTTGTTTGTTTTCGCCCTTTATATGCATACGCGTGGATTGATAGAAAAGAAATTGGAACGGAAAAGCCATCTGTTCTTGTTTGTTAAGATTGAAGTCTATTAGTTGGCTTTGTTCGATGCATATTAAGATTGATGAATAACGCATGAAAATACGTGGTCGTTTTAGTGCATCAGATTTGAAACTATTTGTTGTGTTGTAGTTTTATTCATAGAACAAAATAATCAGTCTCATTAGAGCATCTCTAGCTTCCTAAGCACAAATTTAGCCATTTTGTCCCAAATAAATGCCATATAGTGATATAATTAACTAGTCAAAAAATATTACCTCTACCCAATAACCTAGCTACTTGGCTCAAAAAAAAAAAGAAAAAAAAAAAACCTCAAAATCGTCTTCCACATCTCGGGCGCGTGAGCACGCGCAAGAGTGAATCTCACCCTCCGGCACTCGCCACCTTTGACCAGCGTATGCTGTGGTGAGGCTGGCGACCTTGCCTGCTATGGCGAGGTACTGTAGCTGCTCGGGATTTGTGGCGGACGTTGTTGAAGCTGTTGGGTCTCGTTTTTGGGTGAATTCTCACCATTTGGTCTCGACAGAGCACATGGCGAGACCATTGGAGATGTTTTTAGTTGTTTATCTTGTTGTGCATATTGACTAACAATTTGTTTTTTTTTTCTTTGTAAACATATTTTAATGTAGTTTTGTAAGCTTTTCCATAGGAGAATGGACATGGATACGATTTGGTTCCAAAATAGTTAGCAATGAGTCTATGAATCTTTAATCAGATTAATTAATTAAATCGGTGACGTTATATTGCATCGTAATATTCAATCTGATTATATTACATGGGCACACATGCTTCATTGCTTCATGGTTATGACTTAGGAGGGACATGCGAATTCTGCTTTGTGCACGGGGTAGCGTCTGGTTCTCCACTTAGGCCTTATTTAATAACACAGATTCAATACTTAAAACTGAATGAATTAAATAGTAAATGATTAAGTAGGTCTGTTAACCACATTTTATATTACTTAAAAGATTAAGTGTCTCTTAAAATGTAAGCTAAAAAGTTGATAAGAATTAAGTAGTTTTAAGCTAATTAATTTCGACTGAATTTAAGTGTTATCTCATTTAATCATTTTCTCCCCCGTCATCATCCTTCATACAACCGCCACCACCATCACTTCCACAACTGCGGCCACCGCCACCACTCCACCGCCACCATAAGTATGAATATATGAAAGGTAAAGTAAAAAAATTAGTGAAATTAATAATTCAGCTCGTTGACTCGTTGTACATATCAAATAGCTTATTTAATTGAGTACTTAAAATTCAGTATATATCAAACAGTTAAGTAGCTTAACAAATGCAGCATTCAGTTTTCACTTTTCAATACTTATTTTTCGATTTTCAATTTTCAGTTTCTAACTTTTCAGCTTTAACAAACAACCTCTTGTGTTGGTGTTGCTTCGCAATATTCCAACTTAGTTTTGAATGATTTTGTACCATTAATACTCAATTGCACCTTAAAGTATTATTAATGCTAATTTGATAATCACGTTTTTCATTCTTGATCGTGTTTTTCGTTCCTTGTGTGTTCTTGTGTATAAGAGTAAAAACGCATTAATCATATCACCAGATTTGGATCCTATGTCTCCGAGATATGTTAAAAGTTATAAATTTGAGGTCGCATGTGTGGTTTTTTCCCAAATGTTATCGTCAAATTTAGGAACAAACATTCAGGCCAATTATTACGCCTTCCGTCCATTTTTAAGTATGTTGTTTTGTAAATTCAACTTATTAAAAAATCATCATCATTACCACATTCACATCAACTTTCACCTCTATTTTATATTTTTCACATCAATTTTTACTTCTACTTTCCAAAATGACCACTTTTACCCATTCAACTCTTTACCCATTAACTTTTCAAAATACGCAGTTATTAAGAGAAAGCCCAAAATGAAAATGTATGCACTAAAAATTTACGGAGGGAGTATTATTATTTTTAATTTACTTAAGCAGATCATTAAGAAAGGTTTAGTAGGACACGCCAGTAGCACGAGTTGCCACTTGGCTAGCTTACCCTTTACCATTCAAGTTGTGGCACAGAAATTGAATCCCTTCGTTTGGTTCCCCAATGCCCTGTAATCATACACTCCCTCCGTCTCTTTTTAGTTGTTGAGTTTTTCATTTTGGACTATCCCTTAATAAATGGGTGTTGTGAAAAGTTAATAGGTAAAAGTTTGTACAATTATTGTTTTGTCCTTTTGAAAATTTAATGGGAAAAAAGTTAATGGATAAAATGGAGGATAATTTTGAAAAGTGAAAATAACAATTGCCGTGGAAGGTATAAAATGAAGATAAAAATTGATGTAAAAGAAGTAATGGTGATATTTATTTAATAAGTTGAATTTACAAAACAACACACTTAAAAAAGAAACGGAGAAAGTATATGACTTCATCAAAAGCAATGTGTTTTTTTATAATGTGTCGGTTGTAATCCAAAATCAACAGCGTTGATACTCGACAGGGATACTTCTTTCTACACAAGTCAATGAATTGGCGCATGAGTTCCGTGTGGATAATGGTATTGTCACATAAATCTGCCTTTTAAAAAGAAAAATAGACTTATGTGCGACTGTGGAGTCTGCAATGTCACCTCTAATCCTTAATATGTTCCTACTATATATGAGTTTGGATTATACTTGTGTTATTGATTGTTGACCAGTTGAATATTTTATTTCTATTCTGTTTTATCATTGATTAGTTTTATTGGCTCTTTTATTATGTGAATTATTATTGCACATTGAAACTCGTTTTTTGTTTTTTTTTTTTTTGAATTGTGGAAGTGGAGTTAAGTATTGAATTGGTTCGGTTCGGTCGGTTTTTTGCTGATTTTTCAATTGAACTGAACCAGTCGGATTTTGGAAATCTGAAACGAACACCAACCGGTAGATGGCAAGAACCGCTTGGTTCCGTGCATGTAGAAGCGGTTTGGTTTGGTCGGCATCGTCGAGTTTTTTTTCCCTTTCCAGGGGTTCAAGCAATGACAAAGGAAAAAGAAAACAGAGGAACCAAAAGCTTGAAGATCTATCAATTTCTGCATATCGGTCGCCATTGTAAAGGAGTTAGCCCTATTCTTTGCCTTAGATTGTTGCCCGAAAAAGAGGGAGATGGCGTAGAGGCGGCGAGAGAGAGTCGGACCATGGCTGCTTAGGCGAGACAGAAGATCCAATCTTCACATGTGTGAGAGAAAGATCAGGCCACGGCTGAGAGGCTGACAAGCGCTGGGTACAAGAGAGCAAGATTTGGGGGGTTTTGGGCTAAAAAAAAGGCCAGGCCCAGGATTTTGGGCAAAAAAAAAGGGACACCAATCAAGAATAATTACAAAATATTAGTTTTTTCACAACATGTATGGATATGCTCTTCTTGGTACAATGGTTAGGTGACTTCATTCCACCATTTTGTCTAGGTGGAATCCTATCCTACCACTTTTTTTTTTAAGTATTTCAAGTGTTTATTTGTCAAAAAATAATTCAAATGTAGCAATTTAGCGCTACCATGAATTAAACATGTGCCAAAGACAACAAAATGAGACTTTTATGGTGCTAGAACTAAAGTATGTTAATTATTCAAGATGTACTAAAATAATTATATAGACAAATCATTCCACTATTATTGTTTAATTGTACAAATATTAAGAGTACCACTTGACGATTGGGTCTAAGGCACCCAAATATTTTGGGCCGGCACTTAGTTACAATATTAACTTAATTAATCTCTGGTCAATATTCCACCAATACTTAAGATTATGGTCTAGCTTGAGAGGGTTAAAGGAATATAATAGCTTAAGCTTTTGGATTTGATATAATATGTCCACGAAGAGAAGTCTTCCTACATTAGCTTAATTAATCACTAGTAGATGTTCCACTAATACCAACACCATGGACATGAGAGAAATCTTTAGTTATTTTGTAATTTATTGTGTGCCCTCTTCCTCGAGTTAATTTTGATACTTTTTCCGTCCACGTTTTAGTGTCGATATTTCCATTTTGAGTTATCCCTTAAGTGTGTTTTGAAAAATTAATGGGTAGCATCTTCAACCCATCTTTATTCCTCCAAAATGGAGGATGGATGCGACACATTGAAGGGAAATTTTGTAATTAATGTCCTCTTTTTTTCACATTTTATACTCTTTGGGAGATCTTGGAGGGGAGGGGCCCATTGTATTTTTTGCACTTCAACCTATCTCTATTTCTCTAAAATGAGATTATTCTTTGGAGGATCAAAATAGTTTTGGATTTCCACCAGGATTCACTCAAGTTTTCGGTGACTAATTAATGATATTAAATCAGAAGCAGGGGGATTAAATATATATAATGTGTGATTTTTTTTGTTACTATTTACTGGTATTTGGATTGCTTTTTACTAAACTACCATCTCTGACTTTCATGAAAAATATCTTCAAGTCATCTTCAAATCTTTCCCACATTACTCTGTGCGATGATTTCCCACTGCTTTCTCCTACCACTTTACTTTCGATTAATTGGTCAGGTCTACATACATTCATACTTTGGAATATATGAACAAATTGTGCGGTAATTACCAAGTGCGTGCTGTTCCTTTGACTAATTTAAATAATAGGGTCGAGAATGCGTGTCCTGCAAAATTATTAGGAGAAACAAAAGGTTATTTTAAATAAAATTGAGAGTTACATTCGGATCTCACTTTCAAGATAATTTGAGATAAGTCCTGCTCATGAAGTTCAGTACGTACTTCTCTTGAAAATTTTCTACGATATTATTAGTTTTTCTTGATAAGAGGAATCGGAAAAGAAAAAAAATGATTCAAACTGAAATATTTTTAAATAAAGACAAAAATCAGTTAAAAGCTAGATTTTTTGGCTTTATTATAAAAATTGAGTTTGGATCATGATTTATTACTTTTTCGATTCTTCTCGTCAAAACGAATCAATAATCCACAAAAGTTTAACGGAAAAATAATAAATGCGAGAGAAATTTGAATAAAGAAAAAAAAAGAAAAAGAAAAAAAGTCAAATGTGTCAAAAAGGAGAATATGTATAAATTGATTGTCACTTATACTATTTTGAAATGTTTCAAATTGTTAGTCCTCTTTAAAAAGTCAAAACAAAATTTATTCAATCTTTCAAAAAAGAACCCATTTACCAACAATAATCATTTCATTCAGTTGAAAAATAAGGCAATTGCTAGAAATTAATGAATCTGAATATAAATGCAATTATTGCATAGTTGTTTAAAATGTTAGAATTTCCAAAAAAAAGTGACCAACAATTTGGAACGGATGGGTAAATAACATGTAACCTTGAATAAATAGTTTCCTTAAAAATAATTAACCCATCACCCTATGAATATTCGCCTCCATAATGTTAGGATTTATTGTTCATCCGTATATACCAAATTATGCGTAGGATATAGAAATACTACCACTTTATGTTATGGCTTTAAAATGACATGGCTTGAATGAAACAAGGAACCGGGGACCCTGTACTGTAGTGAGTGAATCTCACTACAGGTTGTAGTGAGTGCAATACATGTCATGTGTTTCGGTATGAGAGGTGCCAGCTTGGTTTTTTTCCTATGGGATTTCATATTATTGCAAAAGTTGAAACCAGATGAAAGTGTATACAGTACATAATATAGGAGAACGCCCTGAACAGGGAAGGAAAAGGAATCACCAAAGATAGTCATGTTTACCAAACGTGCCTTAAGTCATAACGAACTTCAAAAGTAATATGCACCTTTTATGGATCATTTTAATTTTTTTCATGAGCGACAAACTCAATGAGCCAATCAAAATGAAAGATTGGATAAGCCAGTCATAACTCCCTGCTATTTACGTCCAAACTCGCGTCAGGCCTAAATCCTAATTAGTACCACTAATAATGTCACGAGGGATATCATCAGCCCAGCACTACTAACATTAGTTTAATTAATTAATCTTTGGTAATATTCCACCCATACAAAGATTATAGACTTGAGAAAATAGTCTTTCTATTGATAGTCAACTAAGCTGACAATTTATAAATTTAAAAAAAAAAGAAAGAAAAGAAAACCCCTCACTTAAGTATACTTTTTACATTTTTTAATACAATTTTTAAAAATTTTAACGACAGCCTAATAGATTGATTTTAATATTTTCTTTTATAACTACTTTATTTATGGTGCGCCGTCTGATCTTTGTTTTCCACCAGGATACATCTTTCGGTGACTAAGTTTTACTGTGAGCTTTCAAATCAATGGGAAGTAGAATAAGTATATAACGGTATCCATGAGTGATTATCGTATTTTACATTTACTTCCCATCTCTAATGTCGTCAAGGGAGCGTAGTAAAATTATATGAAGAGTGTTGAAGAAATCTAGGTATAATAGAGAGCTCTAGTCTACATCATGTTGGAATATTGTAGTGTGGCTCCCATCCACTTCATTAATTGAGGAAGAGTGGAGGAAGTGTTCCCAGCAGTGGAAACACTAATGGAGCACTTGCCCTTTGTTTATTGGGAGTGGGTGGCCATGTGCATTTGCCTGGCAATTGGGTTGTGACCTCATCCATGAGGTGTAGTTCACAATAGTCTTGCCTATTTAGTTTCTCCTCTGCCATTGTTTGTAATTGGTAATCACAGAGAGTGGTTTTGGGATATCTCCCGTAGGGGAGACTTGGTTCTCCAGTTAGGAGACTTGTGAGGTTTGTTTGTATGAGCAATTTGTAGAAAAATAGAGAGTGTAGTGTGTAGGACACTTGTAAAGCTCGGGGGTTTTTCCGGTTATTGGATCGTTGCTCCGGTTACCTCCGTGGACGTACCCGATTTTGGGGAACCACGTAAAATATCTGTGTTTGTGTGCGTGTGTTTCTTTGCTTGGTGTTTGGCTGGATCCTTGGGGCACAACAAGTGGTATCAAAGCTTCCGGGTGGCCAAAACACAGAGCACAGCACTGGTTTTTTTCGGTCTCTGTCCGAAAATTGCGTTTTTTCGAAACTGCTCGGAAAGACGATCTGATCCGTTCATCTTGTTTATCTCGTCGTGCCGATTCTGAAAAGGTATTATGGGCCCTAATCGGACGCTTGGATGAAAGGATACAGCCGGTCAAAATCCAGCTTGTTGGGTCAAATCTGGGTTTCCAGATTCTGAAGTCGTCTGGATTTTTTGGGGAAGAAGACGATGATGTCAGCTGTGACATCAGCGCCCAGTCATCAGGAGAATATTCCTTGGAATATTCCAGTTTTGTTTTGGCGATTTCGGAGCCGTCCGAACTCCGTTTTTCGCAAATGAATAGTCAGTTTTGACTATCTCGACGTTCTGGATCCAACCGTGCGCTCTGTTTTCTGAGATTCGATCCCGAAGTTGCTGTCCATCTCGTTTTTTGTGCCGAAGACGCGTTTTTAGGCGGTTTTTGGGCATGGAAGACTTGTTCGGGATGCTCTGTTAATCGACTCTCTTGTATGTAAGGATGGTGTATCCTTTTGTTAGCGGCGTTTTTGGAAGTTGGAACCTGTTTGTTGCCTTTGTGAAGCTCGTCGGAGGTTTTGTTTGTTTTTGGAAGTCTTGGTGTGAGCAAGACATGTCTTGGTGTGAGCAAGGCATTTGGTTTGACCTCCTGGAGTGTTTGGCATTGTCGGCTTGTTGTCGCTAGTGTTTGTGACCGTGGTTGCTAGACCATGGATTGTTCGTTCGATAGCTTGGATAAAACCGTTTGTTCGCGGTTTTTTGACGACGAAGATCTTGTTTGTTGGTGTTCATCATTTGTCTGCCATTCGGTGGAGTGGTATTGTTGGAATTTACCTGTCAATTCTTGGCGTTCTGGTCAAAGCGCAAGGTGTTCTTGTGGATACTGACCATATCTACGGGACTTGGCGATAGGTGGAGTCCGTTCGTTTTCATGGTGGAGCCGTTTTGTTCGGTATGGACCGGATTTGGTGTTTGATCTCGTCTTTGTCAACAGTGGCGTCTGTTTTGTATGCTATTGGAACCTGTTTTGTTTTGCAGCGGTTTGGATTTGTTTCTGGAAGTTTATGTGAAACTTCAGAAATCTGGCTCTTTCGTCCGTCTGCATCGGCGACCTGTATTTGGTTTGTACTGTTTAAGAGCACAGTTCGTTTGGTTCGGATCTACTCCTCGGCAATTTGTTTTTGCATGGGAATTTGGTGGAGATAGATCTTCTGGAGACTCGCCGAGTCTCACTTGCATTTGGTATCTGTTTGGTTACCCTTGGTGATGATGACGCATCTCAAGGATTTGTTTGGTATTATCGGAACCGGCATAAATCTTGGATTTGTTTGTATCTGTTCTGGAGTTTGCTCGATACTCCGGAAATCGGTCTCGTCTGAAGTGTGTTCCGGTCTTCAGAAGGAGCTTGTTCAGCATTTGTTTTGTGAGAGCTGTTAGCTCTCTTGCCCATGATTTGGTTCTCCTGTTTTTGGATCGAGTTTGTTTTGAGAACATCGGTATTTGTTTGTCCGTGGTTGTACGGACTTGTGACGGCGGTCGTTCGTGAATTGGTTCGTGGATTGTCGCCAAGGTGGAGATTGTTGGAATATTGTAGTGTGGCTCCCATCCACTTCATTAATTGAGGAAGAGTGGAGGAAGTGTTCCCAGCAGTGGAAACACTAATGGA
Source organism: Vaccinium darrowii (assembly GCA_020921065.1). Classification (NCBI taxonomy): domain Eukaryota; kingdom Viridiplantae; phylum Streptophyta; class Magnoliopsida; order Ericales; family Ericaceae; genus Vaccinium; species Vaccinium darrowii. The sequence goes on along the minus strand of JAFMTH010000019.1, from coordinate 15,475 downwards.
GCACTTGCCCTTTGTTTATTGGGAGTGGGTGGCCATGTGCATTTGCCTGGCAATTGGGTTGTGACCTCATCCATGAGGTGTAGTTCACAATAGTCTTGCCTATTTAGTTTCTCCTCTGCCATTGTTTGTAATTGGTAATCACAGAGAGTGGTTTTGGGATATCTCCCGTAGGGGAGACTTGGTTCTCCAGTTAGGAGACTTGTGAGGTTTGTTTGTATGAGCAATTTGTAGAAAAACAGAGAGTGTAGTGTGTAGGACACTTGTAAAGCTCGGGGGTTTTTCCGGTTATTGGATCGTTGCTCCGGTTACCTCCGTGGACGTACCCGATTTTGGGGAACCACGTAAAATATCTGTGTTTGTGTGCGTGTGTTTCTTTGCTTGGTGTTTGGCTGGATCCTTGGGGCACAACACATCAAAGCCCCAATAAATATCTTGGTAAAATACTTTCTTTTTTTTTTTGCCAGACGATATATATTAGCGGGAAGGGGGTTAGTAAATAGTAATATTAGTGAGTTAGTCAAACTACGCCCCTCGTGGGGCTCGAACTCACGCCTCCACTGAGGAGACAAGTGAAGTTTCCAGCTGTGCTAGCCTGGAACTTCTTGGTAAAATACTATTGATGAGCAGTACTTCATTATATCTCCTTCTGCCTATTGAGGCATTGTTCACTCCCTTGAGCTTTATTTTATAGTTTTTCTCTCACTTTCTCTCTCAGCAAGTTAAATAAAAAATAATAAACGAAGGATAAAAGAGAGAACGTATATAATAATAGATAATGTGTAAAATAGAGAGTATTGTTGGAGCGTTGATAAAAAAAAATATCGAGCTTTACACGATATAAGCACTATACACTGCCTAATTCACTAAGTCATTGTTGGGCTTGCTCTTGTGCATTTCAGTAAAAGTTGATATGTGGCACAATAGTAGATAATTGTTTGGGTGTTGACCACAGAGGAGTTATTCAATGCTCCTAGGGCAAGGTTAGCATAAATCTGGATCACACGTCTACTCACTTGACAGTAGACCTCACATATTTGTGTACTCTAAATTCATGTTAAACGTTGCCCAGGAACATTGAATAATTTTCTCGTGGAACACCGCACTTGACACGACACTGATTGCTAGGTAGGTCCATTCTTCGTACTAAAGTCCATTGGATTGAGATTGGAGAGGTAGACTACAGAATGGAACGTAGATATCACGGCAATTGTATCGACTTTTTTTTGGCATTTCAAGAAGACCGAAAAAAAAAAAAAGACCAAAAACGACGGTGAAGACCCGACTTTCCAAACGGTCTAGTTGGGTTGGGAATATAGACATATAGCTTAATTATGTGTGATTATGTATAACTATTTTAATGATATTTGTTCTTTTACAAAATTATAATTTCCCATCTTCTTTTTTTGGTGCAACGGAATTCAATAATTTCCCATCTTCACTTTCTGGAAAAGTATCTTGGTGATCAGTTCATCTCTCTGTCTTCAACATTCACTACTACAATAATGGTTAAAGATGACACACCAAAAATTGAAACAATGACAGTTTTTGTAAAACTGTCATTGAAAATATGAGGGTAGAGTTTTGATGTTAGTCTATCCTAAAAACTGTCATCTTTGCGATATAAGATGACAGTTTATAATAAAAGTGACATTATTATCTATTTCTTTAATGTGTGTTTTTGCTTAGAACTGACATTAAAACAAGGTGCTTCTAGAAGCCCATATGGATAACCTTTGAATGTCAGTTTTCCTTAAAAGTGACATTGAAACTAAGCCCTTTTAATGTCAATTTTAATTAGAACCGACATTGAAATTGATCATAAAAGATGACTGTCAAAAAGTGTCATTAAAAGTATAAGATGATAGTTTAAAACTGTCATCTTATATTAAATCTAAAACTGACATAAAAAGTACTCAGCTTAAAATTTTTCGAAAATATAGTATATATATTTTTGTTGGTCTTTTGTCAACAACAAGCGTGCTAGCTCAGTTGGTAACATGCGCGCGCGCGAGGAAATCAAGGTCTTGAGTTCAAGTCCTGGGGCAAGCAAATATTACCTAACCACACAAGTGCTACGTAGGCGCCACACAAGTGCCACGAGGGTGCCATGTGAACTCCACTGGGCGGTCATGTGAGGGCGGCCACACGAGAGCCACGTGTTCGAACTAGAATTGGATTTTTTTTTTTTTTTTAGAATGGAGGATAGATAAGATGACAGTTTAAAACAGTCATTGTTGATTGTAAAGATGACAGGTTTACACTGTCATATTATTGCAAAGATGACAGGTTTAAACTGTCATCTTATATGTTTCGATGACGTTTTTTGACTGTCATAACAAATCTAGACTTTTAATGTCACCTCCAAAGATGACAGTTTTAAAACTGTCATCTTTTGTGATTCATGACACCTTTTAATTGTCATGATTTAAGGTTTTTGTAGTAGTGATTATTCTATGTACAATGATTTCCCATTACCTTCTCCACCACTTTCTATTCGATTAGAGCATAGATACTGTCCGTTGGCGGTGGAAACTATGGGGTATCCGCAACCGTTATTGTGAGCTCCACTGTACGTTGATTGTGACAATCTATAGTCATCTTGTATTCTTGTGGGTTCGGCAAAATAATATATACCACTTAAAAAATTTGCTTGAGTATTAATTAGACAATGATAGATATATCAAAAATTGAACTTTGATTATAAAATGAAGGGTTTGGTTCTATCAGTAGATTTCAAATTCATACTCTCCAAACTGTCCATTTTGTAAATAAAAAGTATAGGGTAGACCCAAATGTGAATGGGAGAATCATATAAAAGAAAATGATTCCACTACAAATAATTCACTTTGAAAGGCTAGTTTTAGTTTTCTCCAAACTAATATATACCCACGAATTGTGAGTTTGTAAGGGAATGAGTATATGGAAGCCAAAAGGCCACAGTTGCATTCAAGGATGGAGCCAAGGGGGGACAAGTGGTGGCGACCGCCACCACAAGATTTTCAAAAAATGTAATTATTATGTAGAAAATAAATTTTTATCCCTGAATTATGTAGACTCGCCACCACTAGATTTTTTTAATCATTCATCCTCATAATGCATTATGTCTTGTTATTTTTAAATACATATTTTTGCCACCACAAGGGTAAAATCCTGGCTCCGTCCCTGGTTGCATTGCTTGTCTAAACGTGCGTCCTCCACTTTTGTTTGCATGCTTGAGGCACTAATGTGTGGATGAAATCTCAAAATTTTTGCCAACTTCTAATTCACTCAAGCAAATGGGGAGTAAGTGGTGCCTAGCTCATGCAGTAGAGCTCTTGAATGTCCTGCACTGGATCTCGGGATCGAATCTCATTCTCCCCTTTATAGCCAAATTTCTCATTTAAAAGTTGTTTGGGCCTCCGGGACTTCGACCAGTCTAACTGATCATAGAATTGGGCCGCTACTTATTCTACATCAGGTGATGTCCCTACCCCTATCCTAACCCGGTTAGGTTTTTTCAATTCTCTCCTTACACCGACACTATACCCAAAAAATCTACTGCTTGTCCCGTCGGAACGGAACGAGGCGGGTTCGGAGCGGGACAAGTTGAATGGCAAAAGTGAGTGTGGAATTGAACAAGTGAACATGTTGTTAGAAAAGTCAAGATCTACTAGATTGCCTGGTTGGTGGCATTTGAGATGGAATTTGAAGTAACACCACTGGGATTATTTTCTCCAACGTTAATTTCTTCAAGGTTTGGACTCCAATACGAGATTCATGTTATTTTATATTATTTCCAATCTTAAATGTCCTACAGTGTGAGCAGTGCATCATAAATATTTGAAAAATGCCGATAGAGAAATTTTGGTAGTGCCCATAAGATACAGCCACATGGTATTCGAGACCTTTCATACCTTACAGATTGATGTGGGGCTTCATAGCAAATAATTGTTCTGGTTTCATACATTACAGATTGATGCGGGGCTTAATAGCAAATAAGTGGGGTGAACACCCCACTTGACACGGCTTGCTAGGTAGGTCCATCCTCCGTACATAATCAGATGATGAGATGACAAGATTTCTCTGTTAGATTGAAATTTGAGAGTGATAGCACGGCGATTCCATCGACTTTCTTGTCATTTCAAGAAGACCGAAAAGTCGAAAACTACTGTCAGCTTTCCAAACGTCCTGGTCGGGAACATAGTTTAATTATGTGTGATCATTAATTTGTAACTTTCCAAACGTCCAAGTCCAAGTTTAACACTCTTCACTATATTCATTCAGTAGTCTTGGGCCCCAACACGTACTCTTCTTCATTGCACATTCAGCTAGCATCCAATGTCCGTATATTGAGTACAGGGCCACATGAATGCGTGATTGAGAAAGAGGTTGGAGCATTACATGATGGTATCCCCAAACCACTGAACAATTTCTAAGGAATTGTGGAAGGAAAGGAAAGATGCAACATGAAGTTAAAATGCTACCTATTCTTTGGTTCTCTTCCCATGTCCGACTCCCTAGGTAAGTATTTCCTCCGTCCTAATTTAAATGTCCCATAAGGAGACCGTGCAAGTTTGACTTTAAAAAATAAAATACTTTCGGAACCACTTTCTAAATTTTTTTTGTACCGTTCAAAAGATTTCAACGAGTACTTTTGAATGGTGTAAAAGTTTTTGAAAAAAATATATCTAGAAATATGTTTTCTTTTAAAGTCAAAATGTCACAATTTTACGTAAGAGACATTTAAAATGAGACAGAGGGAGTACTTAATTTAGAAAGGAAAATGCTTTTTAGGAGCATCTCCCGTTGAAGTAACAAAAGTTAGCTTTAAAATTGTACTTTGCTACCCTTTTTACAAATGGAAAATGCTAAAAGAAGCCCACTGGGCTTCTGTTAAATACCGTCACGTGATGTTCGAGACCTCTCATAAATTACACATTGACGAGAGAACTTTACTGTATTTTATTTTGTAGTAAAAGAGACATACAGCGACAAATTTCTGGAGAGGAAGAGAAGATTACAGATATTTCTATAAACAAGCATATACAGTTTTACCCTTTAGTTAAACACCTAAAATCTGCAAATTTTCAAGACATAACAACTGCTAAGTTGAAGTCAGCAACATCACAAGAAGTGAGGTCACACACCAAAAGAGCATGGAAAGAACTCTTCAAAGCTTAGTCTTCATCGCAACTGCTCTGCCTTGAAAATGTAGACTCAACCTGTGCTATGGAAAAAGAAAGAGAAGAAGAAGATGCTCCAGAAGCACTTAATGTGGCATTTGCCAAAAAGAATGATTGAATAACCAGCAAATACCCAATCGTTTTGATAACCATGCTATCTCCCACAAGTTTAGTACTCCATCCGTTCCATTTTAATAGTCCGGTTTGGTCTCAATAAGATCTATCATATAAGATCCATATTTCCAATAAAATTCATTATAGATTAAATACTATTGACAATATAAAAATTGCATTGGAGACCGAACTGGACTATTAAAATGGAACGGAGGGAGCACAGAGTACTTAATGTCTATACTATTAAGACCTACTTCTATGGAACTTAACATATTAGCAACTAATGTATCTTAAAGATTCATGCTAGTTCATCATTTACATTGAAGCACCAATGCTAAATCAACAAGATGATCAGTTTTAAGGCCTTAATCATCTATACATGTTTTGGTTCCAAGTAACTATGTGCTTTGACATTCTCGATATATTTTATAAGTTCACATTTTGGCTAAATGAAAACGCCTTTTCGAGTATGGCTGGTCAGTTGATCTGGACGACTACTTCGATTTCCCACGACTTTGCTGATGATCCATATTATCATGCTGCCAAAATCTCTTCAAAATTCATTTCACATATATATGTCTTTTTCCCTTTTTGCATCCTTGCTGGCTCAATTAGAATGGAATTTGCTCATGATACTAAACTTCAGGTACTGAAATGGATAAAGATGAAAGGTCTCACCCTTGAATTTTTCCCAAAGCTAATCATATCCTTCACCTTTGCTTCCCTGTTTCTAATGATTTGTAGAGTTACTGAAACTCATTTAGCCCAGTTGCCGAAAACGCTCCTGCAAATAAAAACAAATTAACACCCACAGATATCAATGATTACAGCAATCGTAACTCTTAAGAGAATTTAGAACAAGCAAGTCTGAAGAGTGCACCCCAACCAATACAAAAGAAACCAAGAAAACTCCATACTTGCCAAATCCCAAATCATAAAGAAAAGCTACTTTCTGGTGTTAGTTTCTACTCGCCTAGGTAGACATTAGCTGATTTAAAAATAAAAAGTATTCGTAGCAACTTTGGTTCCTAATTTCTAAAAACATCAACTTTGGTTCCTAGAAACATCACTTGTTACTTGCTTTAGTAGCTCACATTAGCTTTGACCCCATAATTAGTCATCGCCAATGTAAAATCCTAAATATGTTTACTCAAATCTTTCCCGGAGATCCCAATCTAGCTCATGAATTTCAGATAAATTTTCTCACTCTTAACTCTTAAGACCTGATTATTATCCCTGGTACCACAGATTTTCACTCTTAAAACCAAGGAAACCCTATTACAAGTAACCTAACCGGAGTGGCGTCCATCCAGACACAGTCATTATGGAATTAATGGAAATTTGTAACCAACCAACAGAAACTCATGTATTCTTTTACTAACCAAACACGCCATCATAAACTCAAATCCATAAACCTAATTTGTAACCAAGCAACACCAACTCAAAAGAAAAAATTGACTAAAGAGGAACTATACAAACTATTGAATGAGGCCTATCCAGAGTAGCAGAATCATCTGTTGTTGAAGAGTTTGAAGACTTCTTCAACAGAAATTAGAAGGCAATCAAATTAAAACTTGCTTTAAAATTAATGTGAGGGGGTACTCATACGGTGATTGAGTCAAACAAACACAAAGCCAAAACAGGGCAACATTCAACACAAAACAAAACAACCAGTTCTTCATAATCTTATGCCCCACTTCACACCCCCAAATGGCTCCAAACCCAAAAAATATGGGGGGAAAATCACCTTAATACTGAACCCAAAACAATCAACAACGGCCAACTGTGCTCCAATATTTGTTAGAAAGTTCTGTATTTGCAAAGATATGAGATTTTAATTTATCAAAGTGTCATTCAATTGAATTTATTCTTCAGCGCCAATTGAAGTAGAATACAAATGAATTCAGAAGAGAAAGACCATGGTGGGCTATATACATATACCAAACAAATAGGAATATAAGCTTGAGTTTCCCAAAATAAGTCACAGTGCAAAAACTGTGTGTGTTGTTTCTTTGCTCAAATCACCGCTAGCAAATTCATAGAGACTACCTTAGAGTTTGCCGTTGGAAAAACCTGCAAACGAATATATAATCACAAATTAATCGCACAGATACTGACCTAGGTAGCCACAAATAGAAATCTACAAGTGACTATTTTGTTCTCCACGAGAATATTTTCTCTCAAAACAAAGAAACAACAAGCTCCATCCCAGACTAATGAAGCACAAAATCAAGGAGATTGGACAGAGGAAAGACGAAGATCTATAAAATTTTGTAAGACGATGTATTTAACTATGATTCTTATTTCACCAATTGTGGAAACATCAAAAATTGACTGCAAATGAAACCCCCAAAATAGAGGCATGACGACGGTCAAAATTACCCCAAAACTCAACCGATACAGATGGAAAGGGAGCTCATTATAAGACACACGCATAGCGCAAGAATACCGAGAGATTTTAAGCATAAATAGGCTACAAGAAATTAACAAACAGTTGATATTCTTGTTTGACAAAATTCAATTCACTAAGCATGTTGATTGAGAAAAATTAACCACGAAAGCAAGAAATTTTCTTCCAAGCTTCAATGATTTGAAATCTTAAACTTGAATTTCAATATATGCAACCTATCATCACGGTAAACAAAAGGGGAAAAAGAAGCACAATGAAGGGCGAAAAATAGTAGAAACAGAACCAAGAAAAACCATTTACCTTTTTGGTCTTGCAGATTCGAAACCAGGTTTCCAAATCTGCTGCGTAGATTTTCCAATCAACCCACCAGCCTTGATGATTGGGCATGAGAACAAAGTCGCTGTTAGATCAAAAGTTCAAAGTAATTAGAACATAAAACAGAAAAAAATAAAAAAATAAAATCGTTAAATAGAAGAAAAAAACGTGAGGAACAAATGAAGACCTTTTAATCCAATCTCACTCACCTAAATGGAACCCTATAAATGGAACCAACAAATCAATCTCACTCACCTAAATGAAACCCTATAAATGTTACCCATAAATTCAATCGCTGTGCTGCCATCTCGGCTGACCCGCCCCTATCCAACCCGTCCCCTACCCATTCGGGGAGGGGATTCGGAGATTTTTTCGGGGATCGGGTAGGGGATGGGGATTATTTTTAAAAAAATTCGGGAATCGGGTAGGGGATGGTATTTTCAGTCCCCTACCCGATCCCCTCCCTGATCCCCACCCCTCCCCGTTCCCCGCCCCTCCCCGCATCCCCGTTTACATATACATATACATATGTATAGATATAATATATATTTATTATATTATAAGTTTTTTAAAATTTCTTTTCCACCAGGAGACAAGGGCAACCAGATTATACCCATTAAACCATTTTATGCATAGGGCACATCTTGTGTGTTGCAAATGCAGTTTACATATTGAATTTAATGGGTAATGGCAACGAGATTGCACGGATGGAATGGAATTTTGGCCGTGGGGGTTGAATTTAATGGGTAATGGCATGGACTAGTGCATGAATTTTTGGATCCCCGTTTTCCCGTGGGGATCCCCGTTCCCCACATTGGGGCGGGGATGGAGGTTAAAATAAAAATCCCCGGTGGGGATCGGGGAGGGGGTGGGGATTGATATAGGTTAGGGGATCGGGGATGGAGGTAGTGGTATCCACCCCGTACCCTCCCCATGCTCATCCCTATTCCCAACTCGTTCTCAACAAAGAAAATCGTCCGATCCATTATACTCTATTCACATTAAAAACTCCCATTCTAGTTTCTTTGGCTAGCAGATTCGATTCCTTCACTCTTCTCGCAGGTAATTCCCATGTCTCTATCTCTCGACACCCGACCGCACAAGCATGTCCGCGCCTATTTATTTTGATGTACAGTAAACTTGCAAATTGCTGATATAATATTAGCTTAATTACAGTAATACGAATCAGATTAAGGGTGAGGGTGAGGGAAAGAGCAATGGGCCTGTAATTGGGAAGCAAAAATATCTTTTACGATTTCGATTCTTGAATGCACCCAGATTTTTTCGATTCAAAGACTTGGGTATTGAATGCCCCCAAAGTATTTTCTGTAACTCTGGCTTTGTCAATGCCTTTTGCATTGCGAGTTGGGTTCACGCTAAATATGTAATGTAATCTGGTTTCTACTACTGGTAAATAATTATGATGATAGTATTGTTCGCAAGGAACATCCAATATGTAATTTGAGTTGTTTTTGTGGTGATAGATTTATTTTTCTCGAATGGGCAATGAAGCATCTCTGCTGTGCTCAAAGCCGGCTCATAGATTTTGGAGGCCTAACATCTCTGCTTGGGCTTTAGTTGTTTTTGAAATTTGAAATACAAGGAAAGACTTCATGTTCTCACTTTGATTCCGCTTTAGTTTTTATCCCCTCAAATTTTCAGCACAGATAGCTAAATGGTAATATCATTCACGCTGTTGGGACCATGTGGAAGGCTTCATAGTGCAGCTCAATTCTTTTACTGGATTCTGTTTGTGTCTGTGTCTCCTTGTCGGTCTCTCTATGGCTTCTCGCTCCCATGCAGAAAATCTCATGATGAGATACTCTGCAGATTCCTGACTGGGATCAGAGTTGAGCGCTCAAAGCCGTAGGCTTGAGCGCTCAAAGTGCTTCTCAGGGGTCTGAGCGTTCAAGGCCTCAAGCTTGAGCGCTCAAGGCTCTTGGTGGCAGATTGGTGGTTTTGCTTGGTTTGGTTATTTTTGGGTGATTTTGGACTGTTTGGGAATGTTTGGGTGATTTTGATCAAGTTCAAGCCATAAGTTTCGGGTAGTCATGATTGGTCCGTTTCATCATCGGCAATGCTCGAGCGCATCCCGGGTTCAAAAATCGGGGTGTCTACACCGTTCATGATACATCAGATTTTTAGTCAGATGTATAGCACTCTGAGAGTCACAAAATACTGAAGTAACCCCTTGTGCAATCCCAAGCTCGCAAAGAATTCCCCCCATCCACAATGCCTCCTTTACAACTTCGGCAATGGCCATATACTCCGCTTCTGTTGTAGACAGCGTGATCGTAGCATGCAAAGTTGCTTTCTAACTAATGGCACTTCCGGATAGAGTGAACACATAACCTGTCAGAGACCTCCTCTTATCATGATCACCGGCAAAATCCGAATCAACATAACCAACAACTTGATTACCCGGATTAGAAACCCCATACAAAAGACCCACATGTGCAGTCTCTTTCAAATACCGAAGTATCCACTTCACAGCCTCCCAATGTGCCTTTCCCGATCGCCCCATATAGCGACTTACGACACTAACAGCATGTGAAATATCAGGACGAATACATACCATGGCGTACATAAGGCTCCCAACTGCGCTCGAATATGGAACCTGAGACATATATTTCTCCTCATCCTACGACTGAGGTGACAATTCTGCTGAAAGTCGAAAGTGTGCTGCCAAAGGGGTACTGACTGGCTTCGAGTTCTGCATGGCAAAGCGCTCAAGCACTTTGAGAACATATGACTTCTGATTCAAGAACAACTGGCCATCTACTCGATTTCTGCTAATGTCCATACCCAAAATTCGTTTTGCTGCACCCAAATCCTTCATCTCGAATTCACCACTCAACTGCTGCTTCAACCTGTTGATTTCTGATACACCTTTGGCAGCAATAAGCATATCATCAACATACAACAGTAGATAAATAAATGAATCATCTAGAAGTCTCCGAAAATATACACAACTATCATATTCACTCCTAGAATATGATTGGCTTATCATAAATGTATCAAACAGCTTATACCACTACCTAGTAGACTGTTTTAAGCCATATAAAGACTTACGAAGCAAGCATACATGATCTTCCTTACCAGAAACAACAAATCCCTCTGGTTGACGCATGTAAATCTGTTCCTCAAGCTCCCCATGCAAAAATGCCGTTTTGACATCAAGTTGCTCTAACTCAAGGTCATAACAAGCAACAATAGCAAGTAAAGTGCGAATGGAACTGTGCTTTACAACTGGTAAAAATACCTCATTGTAGTCAACACCTTCCTTTTGACTGAATCCTTTCGCCACTAGCCGAGCTTTGAACCGTGCCTCTTCAACCCCTGGAATACCTGGCTTGCGCTTGAAGACCCACTTGCACCCAACAATCCTCCTATTTTTCAATGGTTCCACCAACTCCCATGTCTGGTTCTTCTGAAAAGACTCAATCTCCTCACTCATAGCAACACACCACTGTGCACACTCATTGCTCGAAATAGCTTCCGCATAGCTAGAAGGCTCATCATACTCCACTGTTTCAGCAACTAATAAAGCATATGCCACAATCTCAGAATAAGCCGAATATCTTTCAGGAGGCCGAATCTCCCTCCTTGGCCTATCTTTAGCAATAGTGCGTGGTTGCTCTGCTGGTACATCATCATCTGTGTCTGAACTCTTGAACTCCTCTTTAATTGGCTGATTACTGTCATTCTTCCCTGAGCCAGAAGATTCACATAACAACTCCACTTGCTTTGGAACCCTCGGTTCCTCAACTGCATCTTTAACCTGCTTAGACCCCTTAACCATAAAGTTTTCATCAAAAGTAACATCTCTACTAATTAAAAACTTAGAGGTTTCCGGACACCACAATCTGTACCCTTTCACACCTGCCTGATAACCCAAGAAAATACACTTCTTGGCACGTGGCTCCAACTTACCCTCATTCACATGAGCATAAGCTGGACACCCAAACACACGCAGTACGGAATAATCAGCCTTATGACCCAACCATACCTCAAACGGAGTCTTACACTCAATAGCAGTCGACGGAGACTTGTCCACCAAATAGCATACTGTGGAAACGGCTTCAGCCCAAAACTCTTTGCCCAACCCGGCATTGGACAACATACAACGCGCCTTCTCCAAAAGAGTCATGTTCATTCGTTCAGCCACACCGTTCTGCTGGGGGGTTTTCCTCACTGTGTGATGTCTCACAATGCCCTTATCACTGCAAAACTTATCAAATTCGCCAAGACAAAACTCCATACCATTGTCAGTTCCCAAACGTTTTATTTTCTTACCCATTTGATTCTCTATCAAAATTTTAAATTGTTTGAATGTACTTAGAGCATCACTTTTATGTTTTAACATATACACCCAAACCTTACGAGAGAAATCATTGATAATACTCATAAAATATCGAAAACCAACTTTAGAAGTTACCTCAGCGGGACCCCAAAGATCCGAGTGAAAATAATCCACCGTGTCTTTGGTGCGATGAACAGCTGTACTGAATTTGACCTTGCACTGCTTGCCGTCGACACAATGCTCACAAAAATCCAGTTTCTCAGTTTTCTGCCCACAAAGTAGACCCTGATTGCTCAAAATTGTCATCCCTCTCTCGCTCATATGCCCAGGATGCATATGCCACAATCGAGTCAAATCCGAACCCGAAACCTTTGAAGAAGAGACCGCTGCTACAGAACCAGTAATTGTACTGCCCATGAGTGAATAGAGATTGTTACGCTTTTGACCCTTCATCAGCACTAAAGCACCCCTTGAGACCTTCAAAACTCTACCTTCACCAGTGAAAGTACAACCAATGGAATCTAGAGCACCCAAAGAGATAAGATTTTTCTTCAACTCCGGAACATGCCGAACATCCGATAAAGTCCTCACAATACCGTCGTGCATCTTGAGTTGGATCGTTCCACAACCAACAGTTTTGCAAGGCATGTTGTTGCCCATTAAAACTGTGCCACCATTGACTGCCTTATAAGTGGCGAACCAGTATCTAACTCATCCGAACTTTCGGCAACCCCGACAATATTTTTACCCCCTTTCTGGTCCTCTTTTTCCTTCTCCTTGAGTTTTAAACAGTCTCTTGCCCAGTGCCTCGGTTTCTTGCAATAATTGCACTTTCCCTTTTTCTTATTTTTAACTACTGATTTGGATCTTTCCCTATTACTCGTAGCACCCTTTTCTGTCGTTCTTCCCCTAACAAACAATCCCTCCGCAAGATCATCAACCTCTCCTGACACCTTTTTCCTCAACTCTTTCGAATGAAGACTGGCCTTAACATCCTCCATGGATATGGTGTCTTGCCCATACAATAAGGTTGTAACAAAATGTTCATACGATTCCTCCTCCTCGATTTTACAATCAATATTTTTCAGGTCCATCAAAATACGATTAAACTCATCTAAGTGATCCTTAACAGGTGTACCTTCACGCATTCGAAACGTATAAAGACGTTGTTTAAGATACAACCTGTTCGTGAGCAATTTCGCCATATATATGCTTTCCAACTTCAGCCAAATACCTGCTGCTGAAGTTTCTTCTTCCACCTCGCGAAGAACATCGTTTGCTAGACTCAACTGAATCGAACTCAGAGCTTTAGCATCCATGTCTTCCCAATTTTCCGCGCTGATGCCGGATTTTTCCTGCCCCTGCAAGTAGGGGTCATCATCGGGCCGGGCCGGGCCGGCCCAGTCCACGAACTTTTAGCCCAAGCCCGCCCACGGGCCGGGCTATGCGGGCTTTTTCTTTTTAGCGAGCCGGGCGGGCCGGGTTGTCTCTCAAAAGTTGAAGCCCAGGCCCGCCCACGGGCTTATCTTAGTTGGGCGGGTGGGCGGGCTGGGCTGGGCTATTTGGGCGGGCCAAATGCCTTTGTTTTTATTTTTTATTTTTGTTATAGCTAAACCTTTTGGAGCCATTTTTTTTAATTACAACTGAACCTTGTCTAGCCTACCATATACTGTAACAATAATACACCATGAGTAGTTATTAGTTACCCATGCAACAAATGAATGGTCAATCAATGCATATGTTCAGACCTTCTCAAAATTTTAATGCATATGTTTAGTTTTTATTAGAACTTTATTGTGAGATATATACACATAGTTACACACATATGTCCAATTGTGTATTATTTTTTTTTATTTTGGTACATTTGTATTATATCTTTTTTTTGGTACATTATATATTATATCTTATGTACATTAACCGTACAATAATGCATTACAAATGTACCGGGCTATGGGCGGGCTAGTATCTCGGGCCGGTGGGCCGGGCTATCGAGAGGGCCAATGGGCGGGCGGGTTGTAGCTAAAATTTTTAGGCCCAAGCCCTGCCCGTGGAAAAGTCGGGCTGGGCTAGCCCGCCCATTTGGCGGGCTCGGGCTCGGGCTCGGGTAAAGCCCGACGGGCCTTGCGGGCTTCGGGCGGGCCCCTGGCCAATGGGCCAAATGATGAGGCTTACCTGCAAGGTCTTGTGTAATCCCTGTTGAACTAGCAAAGCCTTCATCTTAACCCTCCAAAGACTGAAGCTGCTGCTCTGCCCATCAAACTTCGCAATCTCAAACTTAGCCTCCATAGCCACAATCGGAAACAAAACTCTAGTTTTTCAACCAGAAGCTCTGATACCATTTTGTTGTAACGAACGCTATGAATGCGACTAAGTTGGGAGAAAGCAAACAAAACAACAAGCAATCACACGACACAAAGATATACGTGATTCCCCCAAGATTGAGGTACGTCCACGGGCGAGGAGAGAAAGAGTTCACTATCAATGGTGAAGAAGAGATACAAAGAGCCGGCTATGATCCGTAACTCTGGAGAGGCCACAATATGAGAGATAACCAAAGGATCCCTCAAAGTCTCTATTTATAAGAAGCACAATCAATAGGAAATCCTAAACACAATTGGAAATCCTAAATGCAATAGGAAATCCTAAACACAATAGGAAATCCTAAACACAATTGGAATTCTCCCAAAAAAGGAAAATTCAAGGCACAATTCCAACATACATCATGAGTTCACTTCACTGGTTCTTGGTTTGAAGTATCGGCAGTACAATCTATTAGCTCAATCACTTCATGCTATGATTGGTTTGAAAATTTTCATTTAGCTTGATATCGTTGATTGCACAATCAGATTGCATAGATGTATCCATGATATCACATTTTGGGGTTTGTTATATTTTGTCATGAGCTAAGATTCTATTGTTTTCCTTGAAACCGGTTGATATGACGGATAAAACACAGATGTGTGTTTCCGTTAGCTAAGATTTTTCAATGTGGGTGTATATGTTCAGGTATGTATTTGCTCAGAGTCAAGAAGCATATGATTCCGTGGTAAATGAGTTGTTTAGTACATTGGACATGTTAGATGATCACTCGGGCAGCTGTAGGTATTTGTGTGGAGATGTGTTGACGCTTTTCTGTTTACAACTTTGGTTAGGTTTGATATCGTATATTGT